>VWZF01006460.1:400815-547757 GCA_013396755.1 Sclerurus mexicanus | reverse complement strand
GGAAAAAAAAGAGAAAGAGAAAAAGAGAAAGAAATCAAAAGAAATCCAAAATGCAACCAAGCAAACGCAAAGCCCCATCGCAGCCCTTCAGCTGCGGCTCCCCGATGAAGGCAGCGCTGTGCCCTCGTTGAGTTTCAATTCCCTCGGCGGGGCTGTGAGCCCGCGGGGCCGGCGGGTGAGCACTGCGGGCAGGCTGCGGGCAGGGCTGCGGGCAGGGCTACCCGCGGGACTCCACATCCTCTCAAGTTTTCAAAGCCAGGAAACAGCCATTTCCCGCTACCTTCGCCCGTTCCCCGATAGCTTTCAAGGCATCCACGTTTATTTTAAAAACTCTTCTGAGAGCCGTAGTAAATTGAGTTTGCTTGTAGCTACAAAGGAGAAAGTTAAGCATTTGTCTCTGCTGTTGTATAGGCAGCCAGTTGTTTTAATTAAAGGGTGGGGATCCGTGATATATACACCAGATAAAAGCAAATGCACAGAATAAACTAATTAAAACATTGTGTTTGGAACACATTTTATTTCTTTTTTTGATCTTAGTTGTGTTTTAAAGAAATGTCAGCGCACTATAAAGCAACCTTATTTCCCTTATAGTGTGCGGCGCTTTTCAAAGGCTAGTGTGATATATTTTAGAAAAGAAATCCCGCTGTGAAAGCTTGCGTGTCTTCTCTTTACCAAACTAAGCTCTTGTCAATCATGCCAAGGCATATCCAATCACCAAGTCCCTTTTTGGAAAGCAGCTCATCCCGCTGTGCTTTTATATATCACACCGCAGCATGTTTAGATGCATTTTTACTATCACTTCAGGAGCGGTGACTGATGAGAGCGCGGTTACAGTACCGGCTGCCCCAAACGCCGGAGTTGCTAACAATTTGCCTGGCTATTGTGTGCGTGTCTTTCTCTCCCTCCTCCCTCTTTCCTGTCTCACGTTGCCTCTATTTGTCATGGACACGAAGATGAGGGGAATATCGGGGCGCGGGGGGTGGTTATTTGCTTCCAGGGTGCCCATCACCTGCCTGGGACAGGGTGACAGGATGTTCAGTGGCTGCCCAGCCCCGGAGTGGGAGAAGCCCCGGCTCCTCCGATGGCAGTAGGAAATAAATGAGGAAGCCCCACCTTGTAACGTGCCCGCCCTCTCCACGCCCGGCTCAGGGATGCTGCGGTGCAAGGTCCCCGAACCCCCGCAGCCGAATCTCCCCGTCCTGCCGCTCCTGAGCCCCGCGGGGATCCCGCGGCCCGTCGTGGGTCCGGCTCCGGGCGAGAAGGGGCAGAACACGGCGAGGTGTGTACCGGGACATGAGCCACTCCGACCCGGACTGTGACAACCCCGCCTGTATTTCCTCTCTCCCTTTAACGCAAAGCTTCGAAATCGTTGCGAGGGCGCCGCGTTTAGCTCCTGATCTCGACAGCAAGTGAGAAAAAAAAATAGGCATTTCTTATTTTTGTTAAATTTCTGAACCTTAATTGAAGACAAGTGTCAAATGGTTTTTATTAAAACCCCCCTTCATTTCCTCCGCCTCCAGCTCCGGGCGTTTCCAGACAAACTGTGCAAACCTCTGGCATCGCGCACGTACAAATACATCCAATATTTTGCCGTTCAGTAATATATCAATATCGTCTGGTTTTGTCCCTCTTCACAGGCGCAAAATTGGGTGAACTCGGTTGTGCACAGATCTCTCCGGCGGCTCCTTTGATGTGACCATGTCAGAGACCGCAGAAGGGGGAGCTGGGAGGGACGGGCATCCCCAACGCCTCTCCGCCTTCCAAGGCGACCTGGGCACAAAGGCTCTCGGTGCTCAATCTATTTACAGAGATCCCCCACTTTGCTCCATAATTTTATCTCGCAAGATTTCGCACCCCTCGTTTGCGGGAGAGAGCTGCAAGTTTTGGCTAGACGTTGGGGTTTCCTCAAGGTCCTTGTGTGGATCTGGTCGGACCAGGAGACACGAAATTATTTTATCATTTGCCTTAGAAACGGGACAGATGCGGGCATTTATTTCTATTTTATTTCTCGTTTAACTCAGAGGTGGCAGCGGCTGCTGTATCGCAACCGCCCTGAAACGAGAATTACAGGTGCAAAGGAACCCGGGGCTTACTGGTGCAGGGGGGGAAAAAAATATTTATTTTATATCCTGCCAATGCTGGCGGACACTCCGTGCCCGTCGCATTTGCCCTGCAGGAAGAAGCGCTCGGGCATTCTCGCTGTCGCTCCGCGCCCGCGGAAATCCCCCGCACCCATCCCGCTCCCTCGCAGCATGACGGGAGAACCCCACAGCCCCAGAGTCACCCCATCCCAGGACCCCCGGCACGACACTTGATGGAGGTGGGGAGCGAGCAGGGGGTGCTGCTGGCGCTACCCCAGCCCCCTGCTCCTCTCCACTTCTCCTCACCCCGCAAAGGGCTCTGCAGCCTCGCCCATCGTGTCGTGTCCCTAGCTCCATACGAGCCGTTTTGTTTGAATACCTCTGGGAGTTTTCCTTCGCATCAGACACAGGAAAGGTCTTCCAGGTCCAGCATTTGTCCTGCATTTCCCCCTTTCCCCAAAAAACCTGTGCCTTGACCCTCCTCAAAACCAATGCACTGAGCAGGTCTCAGCCCTTTTGCCTGCAGTGGCAGGACATGCAGTGGGACCATGCACGTGTGCTGGAACTGGTGTTGCATTCGTGGTAGACTTTTCCTATTCCTCTCTCCCTAAACGTCCCCCAAAGGGGATTTTCTGCCCCTTCACCCAGCTGCCAGAAGGCAGAATTGGAGCCGGTGCTCTCTGGGGGCTTGGGTAGGGACCATGCTGAGGGGAGGTGGCTGCAGGGGCAGAGACCTCCCAGCTGGAGGTCACTTGTTGGGGACAGGAGGCCATCTGGGTAGGCACGTGTCGTGGGTGGTTCGCACCCATTTAGGATGCCAGAGACCCTGAAACTGGAGAGTGATGTGGCACTTGACAGGCTGGGGCTCAGGGGCAGCTCCCCACACAGAAGCCAAGCCCCTCTCGTGTGCCAGCAAAGCCACAGCACAATTCTCATTGTCACATGCCTTGGGTCAGAAATATTGCCACTATAGCCACTCCCAGGGTTCTGCACAGGTAAGATGTAGGTGTTCTGCCTGCCGGGGGGAACAACCCTTCCCCCTCCCCCCAGCTTTGTTAGCAGAAGGAGAAGGGACCCTTTGGCAGAAGCACCTGCTGGGATTGCAGCAAAATAGGTACAGATGCAGGTGCCAGAAAAGCTTTAACCTCACCTGCACAAGCCTGCCAAAGGTGGAAGTCACTGCCAGGTCACAAATATTGGCAAGATTCACTTAAAACACAGTTTTTAAATACTGGTGTTTCAAAACAGCACTGCTGCTGCTTGATCCCTTCCCCCTCCATAGCTTTACATTTCTTGAATCTTTACAGGGCACAGAGATATTTACATGGCTTTTCTTCTCTAAATAATTAATTTCACAGTTTAAAAAAAAAAAAAGGAAACAACAAAAAAACCCATCCAAAGCCCCAAAATGAAAATTCAAAATTAGTATGAAAAGTGGATATAATTTCCACTGTAAAGCTAGAAAGCCTGTTTGTGGATACCACGTTGATATTTTGCCTGCTTTCCACCAGCTGAATTCTCATTAAAGCCAACAGGTACAAATCATCCCAGCTTGGTAAAAATAAACACACAAAACTAACCCAAGAGGTGGCAAAAAATACAAGATAAAAGTCCAGTCCAAAGATCAAAGCAGTACATGCAACACTAAATTAAACCTCCTCAAATGCAGGAAAAAAACAATCCAGCTCCACAGTTCAGAACTAGAAAGCACTAGAAATGGCCAGTTTTATCAGCTTCCTCCCAAGTTGCCCAGAGGGCACTGCAGGTGTCCCTTGCCAGTGCCACAACACCTCCCTGCAGCATGCAAGGTGAGAGGTGGCCAGCTGAGAGGCTGAGTGCATTGGGGTGGTTGTCACCCCCCAGCCCAAGAGCCTACACAGGGACAGGTGGTTCACCCTAGACAGGGACACAGCACATCAGACTTGTGCTGCTGCAGCATAGGATTTTCCTTCCCAACAGTAACAGCAGTATTGATTTCTCCAGAAGGTAGGATTTTGGGCCTTAAGGTCCTCAGCTCGTTTTTCCAAATGAAAAATCTTCCCCCTTTCCTGTAGCGTCACACTGGGGAAGGGAAGCGGCTCCCTGCCGAGTGCCACACCCAGGAGTGCACATTCCCCATCTTCAGGCAGCATCAGCCAGTGCACAAGTCACCTGCAGGTTTGCACAAATCCCACTCCTGGAGAAACACCGAAGTTGCCCATGCAGCACAGGCAGCTGCCCCAGCAGGGAACCATTCACCAGAAGGGACACAGAAAAGACCAAAAGCAGAGCTTAAATACCTCTGAAAAAAATCAGCATGTCAAATACTTCAGAGAAAGTCTGATGTGAATCCAGCAAAACCACTAAGTTGGAGCTGTGCTGGAGGTTCAGCTGTCCCCTTGCTGTTCCAACCAGCAGCATTCAGAAAATGCTGCATTTTCCTACCACACATAACCACCCACTGAAAAACTCATCCCTTAAGACCCAATGCCAGGCTTAACTTACTCAAGCCAGTGATGCTCCTCAACTGCAGGCAGCTGAGGCAACTCTGAAGTGCCATGCAGGTGTGAAGTGTTAACTGTACCAGCAGCACGGGGAGGACTCACCTGCCCTCACCCAGCCGGAGGGTCAGAGGCCAGGCAAAGATAAATCCTGGACCCTACAATGACAACAAGTTGGGATGATTTGTGCCCATTTGCTTTAATGAGGATTCAGCTGAAGGAAAGCAGGCACAATATCAGCCTGGTATCTAGAGAGATGGAAACAGGATTTCTAGCTTTACACTGAAAATTATATCCATTTTTCATATAAATTTTGAGTGTTCTGTATCTAACGTGTATTCATGTTAGATTGTTTTGTTCATAAGTGTTGATTTTGTTGTTGGAAATTGTTTTACACATTTTTATTGTGAAGATAGGAAAATAAAAGCTTCCAAATCCATCTGCCTGGAACAGTGTGTCAAGGAACAGCACACAAATGGCTGCGTTGGCTCTCTTCTCTATGGGGTGCAAAATAATTCTGGGTCCTCAAGTCCTTACTAGGAGGATAATAATGTGACAATAAAGTGCCTGGCCTGAGCTCACCAACAGTTCTCAACTCTTGCTGATATTGATGGCAATTAGATGTATAAGTACCTTTGGAAACAGGGTCCTGTGGCCAAGGGGACAGAGCTGTGTGTATTCTAAGCTTCACCAAACCCCAGGACAGGATGAATTTTTTGGAGGTGCAGATGTTGGAATTTTTCAGCTGATATTTTACAGATGCTGCTGTATAGTTCTTATATGTTTCTTCATAAATTCAACACCATTTCGTATTTGTTATTGAACTCCAGAGAGCAGATAGAAAAATTATTTGGGTTGGAAAGTTTTCAGGGTATGAAAGCAGATGATACCCAGACGAACTGTGGTATTGCTATAATAATATATATAATTATAATAATTTCCACCTTGAGAATTAGGAACTGCATAAAACAGCAGCATAAAATTGGTGTTTAGAATAGAAACTTGGCACCAAGTTCTTTCTGCAGCTGCTGCAAAACTGCACACAAATCTCATCATAGGACTAGTACTATTATTTTTACCGGATTACATTTTATTAGATTTTGAAGAGTGTTCACATCATAAAATGCAGGCAGGAAGTACTGTGTATGTAAAACACAGCCACATTAATTATGAAAGCTAGTAAATGAATCATACATTACTCCAAATATATTATGCATTGCTTACATCGCTTTGCTGTGGCATGTTTGCATGATAGAAATAGAAACTAGAAAGGAAGGCTGGAAAAAAAATCAAACTTAAGAGAAAAATAACAACTTCAGTCGAGGAGTCAAGAAGAAAGAGGAAAAGCACAGAGGGAAGACGTGATAACAGCATGACCTTAGTTTTATACAAAGCCAAACTGGTGACCCTTGTGATATTTGAGTACCTGGGCACTGCAAACCTGCGAGTTGAAGGGAACTCATGGGGTGATTTCTCTGACAGAGATATGTGTGATTTTGATAACAGTCATATGGCCTATCTCACAGAGCATCACAAGAGCTCACAGATTTCTCTCTATCTTTCACAAAATGACTTTCATGCCTGTTTGCAGATTTTAGCAAAGAGTTGGTGGTATACTGTGTTTGAGGAGTGAACTGGCTTTTTAAGATGATGACTTATTTCCTGCCAAATTTGCTTTAAGAAACCACTTCAGTTCTGTGCACGAGAACTTTGTGTTGCTTTGATTTATTATCCAGGATATAAATGGGGAGCTGTCTGGTTATAGTGGAATTCAGAGCAAAATTAAATTTTTCTCCTATAGGAATAATATAACTGTTCCATGCAGCCAAAACACATTATCTTGTCTATAAGACTGTCGCTGTACGTTCGTATATATTAGATGGGGAGGAGAGGCACACCATGAGCCTGCCGAGATAATACATATTCGGCTCAACTTGCAGCCAAATCACGATGTGATGTGAGGCTGTTGATACATCTTAAAAACTGCAGAGCAGGCTCCTGGAGTATGGGAAAACACAAACCCTCTGGCAGCCCTGAGCTCGGTCTCCCTCCTCTCGCTGGGGTTCGTGCTGACGCGGAACCTCTCTCTGCCGGCAGGCAGGGAAGGCAGCTGCCCGCAGCGCTAACGCTGGCCAGCTGGGCTTTGCTTTTGGCAGCCTTTTCTCCAAAGCAAAAGGTATTTTCCACGTTGGTTATCCTGTTCCTTGTATTCGTCCTGAGGCTAATGGGCTGTTTGAATGTCTGCTGGTGGAGAGGAGAAAGCTGGGCTGGCGGAGCGGAGCGGGGGCTGCAGCAATCGCATCTCTGCTCCTACGAACCGGCAGGAGCACTGCCGGCTTCCTGCTCCTGCGGCTTCGGAGGGGCCCTTCTCTCTCATCCGCTTTGCACTGCTGTTGGCACCCAACTGGTCTCGTTTGGCTTCAAGGCTCCAGTGCAAACTGCAAGAGAAACAGAATATACAATCAGTGCTGACTTAAAACCTTGCCAGGCTCTGCCCAGGCGGGATCTGATCTGGCGATCCATCCCACAAACAACTTTCACTCAATTTTAAGAAGACTTTTATTTCAGGCTCAATCTGGCATGCACACATTTAACTGGAAGAGCTGCCCCACCCTGCCCCTGCTTCATGCTCACTGCCACAACACAGCACTGCAGACTCTGCAGGGACAGAGAGGGGCTGGGGCTTGATGTGGTGGAGCATGTCCAGAGAAGGGCATCAGGGCTGGGGAAGGGCCTGGGACAGCAGTCTGATGAGGAGCATTTGAGGGAGCTGGTGGGGCTCAGCCTGGAGAAGAGGAGGCTCAGCAGGAATCTTATTGCTCTCTAAAACTACCTGAAAGCACGTTGTAGCCAGGTGGGGATCAGTCTCTCCTCCCAGGTAACAAGTGACAGGATGAGAGAAAATGACTTCAAATTGTGCCAGGGGAGGTTTGGATTGTATACTAGGAAAAAAATTCTTCAATGAAAGGGTTGCCAATCCCTGTCACAGGCTACCCAGGACAGTTGTGGAGTCACCATCCCTGGAGGTATTTAAAAGATTTACACGTGGTACTTGGGAATCTGGTTCAGTGGTGGGCTTGGCAGTGCTGGGTTAACAGTCAGACTCGATGATCTTAGAGGGCTTTTCCAGCCTAAACAATTCTATGGTTCTGTCAAACCTTACTGAAGTCTTTCACTTTTGTCGTATACTGAAAGGACATTTGCATGAAACAACTCATGTTAGTGAACCCTATGGAGATGTCCACTGATTTTTACTAGAGAAAAATCTTTGAAGGAAGGAAACTTGAAATGGGGAGTTTGAGATGAGCTAAACCCAAGGAGGAGGAATGCCAAGAGCAGACACAAGGGCAGGTGCTTACTGCTGGCAACCTTTCTGTTCACTGCAGAAACCACCACCCTTCAATAACCTCTCTTTTGCACAGATGAACAACTAGGACTGCTCTGGCACCTCAGATACACAAATAGTTCAGTGAAATATTTGGGTTTTGATGTCCATTCTTATTGCTTTCCAAGACTGAACACCCAAAAAGGCTAGTTGTGTATTCATTTTGGGATTAGACCTTACATTGCATGTCTGAGATGAAATAATGGAAAAACGTTGGCTGGAAGGGACATCTGGAGGCTCTGAGTCCAGCCTGCCACTCAGAGCAGGGCTTAATGTCAAGGTCAAATCATAATGAGCTTTTTACAGTATGCAATCTGGAAAAGCCATGAAGGAATTACATTGATCTCCCCCTTCCCAGGTGACTTGGTGAGATCTTCCATATCAAATTCTATCTTTGTCACACTTTTGGCTGGATAAAGTGTTCTAGGAAAGTCTCAGGGACTGTTCTGAGCAATGAATTGGATTTTCTAAGCCTGTAAAGCTTTTGCTGTCACAAGAAAATTCAACATCCATTCTTAAAACCTCAAACATTGACCTAAGTAGCTGTTCTGGAGAAGGATGCGGACCTCTGTGTTTAAATGGTTTGGACTGATAAACAGCCAGATCATACTGAAATCTGCCTTCACTTATCCCAGTGTGTTTTGGACCAAGCCCTGAAGTAGGAGACAAAACTAATGGTGTGTTTTGGACTTGAAGAGTGCTGTCTCTCTGCGCCACACTGTCCTGCAGCCCCTGGTAGGTGTAAGGTCATGATCAAGGTCCCCACACAGCCAGCCCTGCCTGCTCTTCCTTCTGGGAAATAAAAGCAGGAAAGAGTGGAAACAAAAATCTAGGAACATGGCAAACAGATCAAGCAAATCAAACCCCTGGGGATGTGTTAATTCCATTTGACAAACCCCTTCCTCCTTGTCCGTATTCAGCTCTTGCTCCCAAATCTTTCAGTGTCATCCATGCCAGAGAACAGCTGTAATGCCAGCACTTTGAATTTAGGGACTTAGGATCAGTGAGGGAAGCTCAGTGGAATGACTCTGGGACCTGTGGGACTCTGCAGAACATCTCTCTTCCTCAGGATGCAAATCTGCCCTGCTTACCATGGTCAGCTGGAGACATTCACCTGACAGGATAATATTTCAGTGCCATTTAATGCCACTTGGCTCATGTTAAGTTGTCAGCATTGCAAGGAAGAAATGCTGGGATATTGGCTTCAGACAGGGACCAGGTGATGGTTGGCACATCATGCATGAGCAAGAAGGGCGTGTTGGCTGGCACTGGGATCCATTCCTCCTCACTCTGCGAGGCTTGGGCAAAGAACCAGAGCTCTGCTATCTCCTGTCTTATATTTCCACTGTCTTAGAGCCAGTAAGAAAAATAAAGCCTTTGGATTATTTCTGCCAACTCCAGGCAATCTAGAACCTTTTCCAAAGAATTATATAGAGACAGTATTAAAAAATAAGGATGTGCCCTCAGTCTTTTAAATACAGAGGTTACAACCAGTGCCCTTCCTGGCAGCCTAGGAGGGAGACCAACCTACCCATCAGGATCCCATTTTGTGACTTACAGAGCCTGTCAGGAAAGATCGATAGTTGGCATGGTAACAAGCTCATTTCCCAAGAATAGGGCTCCTTTTTATTAAATTTGGCTGGCTATTGATCAGTTCCTGATCCACGTATCAAAACATGACAGTCACTTAATGAATCACAGATTTTTATTGAGGTGAATAAAAAAATAATAATATCATGAGGCAGCTGGGGACTGCTGCCTGCTTCCGAGGGCAGCCTGTTGGCTGTGACCACAGCCAGGCACAGGGCAGGAAGCAGGGATGGAAAATGAGCACAAATATAACCTACTCCTATGGCAATTTAAAGGCCTGCTTTGCCCTGCTGTGGAGACCTCTTAGAGCAGCATCCCTACCAAGCAGCTTTGTGCTGTGTAGGATTTTATTTCTCCTCCCAACTCACTCTCCATGGCTTGCTCATGTCTGTTAACAGTGTGGCTCTGCGGTCCCTTCCCGTGGCTCCTGACCCTCCAAACCCAGTGATTTCCAGAGGTTGCTCTTTGGACCTTGTATTTTTTCCTTCCTGGTTCCCCACACATCTGCGACCTTCAGGCAGCATGGCCGTGTCACACTGCAGTGAGGTGACTGCTACGTTCAGCCCATGCAGACTTGCTGACAGGAACTCTAGAGTTTGTGTTGAATTTGTTCACTTCGGCCCTCCCAAGCAAAGCTGTTTTGCATCCCTAAACACACGGCCACAGTCCAGGCAGCAGCTTGGCCAGTCCTTGCAGCACTCTGACATCCTTCCATTTGCCATCCTGGGAGTCCCTACACCTTTCAGTTGCCATTCCACAGGGCAGGCAGCTCTGGTATGGCACAGTACAAACCCCTGAGCCTTTCCACTCTAGGGATACAGTCCATCAGCAAGATGATTTGCCTGTTCAAATTGCTTTAACGTGCATTTACATGAGACATAATAACAGCTCCAAAGGCTTCTTCCAGATTATTAAATAATACTCACTTAACACAGAGTCTGAATTCATGCTGAAATGACAGACTATAATAATCCATCATATCCCTCCAGCATACACAGCCAACTGTAGATGCTTAGAAATACTGCAAGATATATTTATTTACATGATATGGTATATGATAGCTATTTTTTTCAGGTCATCTCCTGTGACTGGTCTGATACAGAGAAGTTGCCAAAAGAGGTCTTTGTATCTCCCTCTGTCAGATATTTTAAGAGGTTAAAGACATCCTGACCATATACATGGATGTTATAGCTTCCAAAAATCTAATGGTTCTGCACACTTGGATAAAAATTTCAGACACAAGGTAAATACCCCAGCCATGTCCCTGCACCCTCTGGGGACAGTTGCCACATCATAATAAAGCAATTGCTGGTGAAGGCTACCATTTCAATTACTTCACCAAGGAAAATTCTTTAAAAAATGCAAAACTTTTAACAAATCAATGTAAAGATTTCAAAAGAGCTCAAGCTCTAAGTTCAGGTAATTTGTAAGACTCTGGTACCTGTGCAGTCTGAACTCCCCTTCCACAAAATGCAGGAGCCCAATGCAAGGAGCCACGAGGGTTTATTCTCAAAGGAGCTTTATTCCCAAACCCCCCATCCCTGTGTGCTACGCGGCACCGACACACAATGACATGTGGCAAATCCTGATGTGGGTGTTCGTGACTGTTGATAATCTCTGTCCCCTCTCCACTCATGGCAGTTCTGCTCTGCACCATTAAAGCTGGACAAAGGCAAGTCCTTCTTGAATCATTGAGTTCAACACAGAGCAACTTGTGAGACATCTTAAGCCTTCAGCAGCTTGAGTGTCATACAGCAATATTACCAAACATACTCTGCAGCCAGCAATATCTGCACTGCTTTACAGGTGGGAAATAGAGCCCAAATACTCTGCCTGCTTGCAGCCACACCAGTGGTCCTGCAGCATGGATAGATCTGCACATCACCGCCTCTCAATGATGTGCATAACCCTACCTATATACACACTTCAGTGTCACTGTTACCACCCACATTCCTGCAGGATCATCACTGTGCATTGTCTAAGACTGCTGACACTGCTTGAGCACCCATCTGAAAGGTCACAAGAAGACTGGTCAGGCAGCAGTTGTTGCTTTTTCTCAGGCTTTCGAGAGAAAGCAATGCCTAGAGAGCAGAGCAGAGCAGCCCCCACATTGGCTGGAGATGACAGAATGCCCCAGGTCTGCAAAGTCACTGACATTCTCCTCTTTGCCTCAGAACAAAGGATGAACTTTGTCATCACATTACTCATGTTTTTTCCAGATGCTCAAAGAATAAGAAGAAATCAGGTTAAATCAGTAAGTGGACAAGAGCAATTCTCTTTGTCTTGTCATCATCTCCCTCCAAGGGTAATTTTGGAGGAGAAAGAAGAGTACTCTTTTGCCTATTTGAAAGCTTAGCAACTCCTGCCATAATTCCACTGGAAGAATATCATGTTCCCTTTTGTTTTCTGTTTCAAACTGTGCTCTCAGCCCTGTGTGTTCCCCTCTTGAGAACATTCAGCCCACCTGAAGTTACCTAAGAAACACCCAAACATCTGAAGGTACCTAAAGGCAAACATTGCCAGAGGACATCTGGAGATACCATCAAACCCATCATGTCATTCAGCTGCTCCTAAAATCTCAGTGTGTAAGACTTCAGGCTCGAGTTAGGCATTTGGTTGTGGAGCAGTGAGCATGATTTGGCTTGAGACTGAGTGGCTGAACTTCAGAAAGAGTCTGGGAGCACAGTGAGCTTCAAAACCCACAGGTACTTTGTCCCCACACAGGCTCCATCTACCCTGTGCCAACCTCTGCCCAGCTGCAGAGCCCAAAGAAAGAAACCAAAAACAGAAATCAATCCCAGGTGGAGAGCTGCAGCAAAAACCCGAGTTTCCCACCCATTTGTCCAAAAAACGCTCAAAATTAAGTCAGGAAGGTTGGCACTTTTCGCTTACGAATTAGCATCCAATTATTCAAGCAGACAGTAAAAATTCCAAAGGAAAGCAGCAGCGCATGTTTGTGGGAATCAGCCATTTGACACTTTGAACTGCTTTTGATGGATTTCAACAGACCTCTGCACTTGGTGCTGGCGGGAGGCACGGCGGTGCCCACCGGCTCTCCCAGCAGCTCTCCAGGCACTGCAAGGGGCTGGGAAAACTCCATAAACCCGCCACAGAGCATCCCCTGAACCCTCCAGGGTGGGCAAATGCGTCAACAGGAGAGCAGAGCGGAGAGACTTAACAGCCTGATCTTGCGCTAGGGTTTAATTTAAGTTAGAAATAACATCTCTTTCTCATCTAGATCATATTAGGATTTTGAAAAGGCAGTCACGCAACTTCCCCCAGCAGTTATGGCAGAACTGCGCTCGGAAATGAATGGAGCTCGTGGAAGCATTCAGGACCGAACAATTGGATTTATAATTAGGCCTAAAAAGGGAAGAACGCTGAATAAAAGCAGCACAGCCAATTTTAGAAGAAAAGGAAGTTCTGGATGGAATTCATTGGGGTAGAGCACTGAAGTGGAAATGGAAAGTGTTCAAAGATAAATGAGTTTAGGCCTAAGAGTTTGCTTGACATCTAGAAAATGTACTAGGAACACAGTGTCAAGAAAAGCTAACGTGAATAACAAAGAAACACAAGAAGTGAGAGAAGAGAGGAAAGAGCCATAAAACTTTGGGACAACAAAGAGTTGCAATTATAGAGGGAAATGTAATGAAGTGTAAAAAATCATAATGAAAGCAAAGATAGAGAATGAAAGGATGATTGCATATTTGCTTAATGCACATCGGAGAAGTGTCAAAGACATGGGGAACAAGAGGTCACTAAATGAGAAAATAAAGCCTCGGAGGAAAGGCACTGAATTTATTGCTTTAAATACAGACTTATTTGCCTGGGATTTACCACTTGAAAGCCAGTGACAGAAACAAGCAACAGAAACATTTTCCTAAAGGAGAGGAAAAATTTCAGAAGGAAACAGAGCTTTTTTTTCTTAGGCAACTGATCCAGCAATGCAGGCTGACCCAACAGCAAAACACTGGGATCTAAAAAAGGCTCAGAAACAGAGAGAAAACTCAGTCTAACCAGTCCCCAAGTAAAGGGAGGTTAATGTTTGCTTAACAACACCCTTTACTGGCACCAAGAGTCTTGTCTCAAAGTGACTCAGCTTTGCAGGTCATTTGCATCACAGAGGGGGGGTCTCTTGTCAGCCCTGACTGGGTTCCACTCCTATTTGGGATTTTCTCATAGGATGTGTATGGTTTTGGTGCCCAAAATACCTGCCACATCCCGTTATATTGCTTCCCAGTAATCTTACAGCACAGGAGCTGCATACAGCAGGTTAATGCTGGGGCCCACAAAATCTTACCATGTCCAGACCAGCAATACAAAGCCTGATGAAAACCATCCCAGGTTCTCTTGTGTGGTGTCCCATGGGCTTTGCTGCCTCCAGCAACTTTCTGGTTATTTAAAGGCAAACTCAGGGCTTCCCAGCTACGGGGAAAACTGAGCTCTCTTACTGAATGAAATACAGACAGTTACCCAACAATACATCCCTTTCCCAGCACAAGGCACAGCCATGGCTCTGCATTTACAGATCTGTGGCTGGTTTTTGACTCCAGCAGAACAAGAAAAAAAAGCTCCTTCCATAGGATGGTGTCCCTCAGAAGGGACACAAGGCTTCAAACACCCTTTTCTGCTCAGAAATGAGGAATGGCCACGAGCTGGGGATCCCGCTTTGCTGGGCCAGTTGGGAGAGTACAGCATCAAGGGACAGCGCAGTGCCCTGCAGGCAACTACCCAAGCCCATGACATGGGGAAGGAATCAGCAGCTGACAGAGAACATGGCTTAGATGACTCCATCACATGCACCAAAGAGAAGCACTGGATGGGACACAAGGAATGAGTCCTCACCTCATTTATATGTCCCAGTGGAGTCTAAATGTTCCACCCATGTAGGTGCTGGATCATGCCAGATGAGGGGTTGAGATCCCCAAGGAAGCACAGGGTACTCCTGGGCTGGCCCAAACCATCCCTCCCCTTGGGGACTTCCAGGACTCCGTGACCTCAGAAACAGGGCTGAGAAGGTGCTCACAGCCCACAGTAGCCCAGGACACCCATGGAAAAAGCAAAAACGGAGTGGAGCAAGGCTGCCAAGTGCATTTTCCCTCAAAAACCCTATGAACAGCAGAGTGACATCCTGGGAGCAGGATCCTACTGGTTCATTTATCAACCAAGCGATATCTAGACAATTAGTAGTTTTCTTTAATTTAGGACTAATTTTGTCCCACCAGTTTAAATTAAAGCCCCCAATAGGATAATTTCTTCACAACCATAATTTTGTTACAAGCTTTTCATTAATCCAATCACAACTTCTATAATATTATTTGGCAGCTGATTGAGACTACAGTAACCACAGGGGTTCACACACATTGTCTCATTTCTGATAAAAAAAGAAAAAAAAAGTAAAACGAGTCCAATTAAAAATTCTTTTAGTACTGTCTAATATGTGAAACTCCCCAAAGTCAGGACAAAAAAATCATCATTCCAGCCACGCAGCCTGTCTGCGGGTGACAGCAGAAGCTACATGCTAATGTCAGCCGTCCGTAAATGTCTGCCTATCTGTCTGTCTAGCTGTCTGTTGCAATAATATATTTAAAGAGAATTTCCAGGGTGGAAATATTCATGTTTGGAAATATTTGTCTATGGCTTTTGGGGAATTTTCTCTGGAGTATTTTGGTTTGATCTCAAGGCTCTTTCCGTTCCCTGAAGTCTTCCTCGAAGCATCCCAGGCCATGATGCAAATATTCAGCACATGGCAATTCCCTGCAAATCTCATATTCATTGCAAGAAATGGAAAAGAGAGAAACCCAGTGGTGGAAAGGTCTTGTGGCAGTAATAACATATACAGCATTGTCAGATGAGGAAGCTTCAGTGTGGAGATGCGCTAATTTGGAGGGAAAAAAAAGCATAGAAAGCAGTGGGGATTTTAAAGTAAATTCAAGTCTTAAAAATTGCACTTTCTTCAAGTCACACACAATCACTCCTGACAGAAATTTTTCAGGCACATTGAAGTGCAGAAGGGAGGTGACAGAAATCTCTTGAAATAAACACAACAAAGGAGTCAAAAGAGAAAATCAAAATTAATCTAGGCTGTAAAATAGAAATATTAAAGCCAAGGGGATCTGTTTCCTTCTTCTCTGTGAGCAAGAGCCCCCAGGCGTGGAGGGGCAGCTTCAGTCTCAGAGGAAGGAGGATTCCCTCTCCTCTCTGTATGCAAAGCTGTGTCTTGCCAGAAACATTGATGTACCACACCATGGCCTGGACCGAATCCCAGGAGCAATCACAGTGTCCTGCAGCTTCATGTCATGGCAGGGAAAAGCCCACCTGGAGGCATCGGAGAGGGTGTCAGGACCAGCAGAGGGGCAGGCAGGGGGAGGGCAAGAGGCAGCGGCTGCTGACAGAGCCCCACTGGGGGCATGGTGGAAGGGGAGGACCAAGGAGGCACAACTGAAAGGGCACATTTTTCCTCTTAACAAACAATATGCAATGGCAAACAGAGGGGGACAGGCACAAAAAGCACTCCTGAATTTTGGCCAGACATGGCAAATGTTTCCAGAGACAAAAAAAAAAAGAGGGTATATTTTAATAAAAGAGATATTTTGTGTGGACATTTCAAAGACAAAACGCTCTGACTTCCCACTTCAAGTCTGCGTTTGCATTTCAAATTGACATCATACCAAGTGATTAAAAAAAAAAGCTTTAGAAAACCCAGGGATGAACCCCAATTCTTGGTTTCTCCTGGACAAAACTCACTTGAGTTTGCCACACACCCTTTGAGCAGGTCAGGCCAGGCTGCCCAACAGAGAGACAGGCTCTAAGCAAGACCCCAGACAAAAAACCCACTAATTTTTAAGTTATTCCCACACTACAATGCTGAGAAGAGGAATGGGGCTGTGCCTTTGTCCCCACTCTGTATACAGCTTGGCTGTGCCATGCCCCAGCCCCTCTGTCCACAGCATGGACATGTGGAGTCTCAGTCACCACTTTATTGAAGGAACTTGGCATCTGCATCCTTCTAACACTAGCAAACCCCTCGATTCCTAATTAAGCTCTCATTAAGAACCATACCTGCAGTGGCTGGATGCCAGCACTTCTAATCCTTCCCCAGCTTCACCTTACAGGCAGAAGACAGAACTGAGCAATGACAGAATGTCTATTCTGTGCAATAATTAAACACTTTGAGACTCACTTTCCATCCAGCTCAGGGATAAGTCAAGATCCAGAAATCACCCCAAACACGAACAAGAAAATTTCGCTTAGAGCTACCCAGTTGCTTCCACACAGGAGACCTAAAGTGCAAAGAGATGGTAAAGCACAAGCCCATCAGGATTCCCACCTGTTTACATTTTCCACATGTTCCAGACCATACTCTCAGGATTATGATTATGAATTTGACTCTGCTAAGCAGCCTGTCTCTGACAAATCTGATTTTTTTAGTGGAAACCAGTTCTGCCAGAAAATGTGGAAGGTGAGCTGTGAGCTACAGCCATGTCCCTGCTCACCTGCTCCTGCAGACCACACTTGAGCACAATGGGACAATCCAGATCCTGTCCTGAGCTGAGCACAGGGTGGTTTTCATACCCAAGGGTGGCTACACAGACAGTGAAAAGGTGATAGTGCCCTTTCATGCCTCACTTTGCTGAGCTGATAAACTCAGGAATTGTGGCTTTTCCACCTCAACATGTTTATTTCTGGGATCTTTGTTTCTACCGCAGGTTAAACACATCAAGGCTTCCTTGCTCAGAAGCGAATGAGGAGCAACTTCTGCCTTGAGAGAGGGTCAGGAGGGGTTACCTTTACACAGCAGCATTGCTCCTCTTCCCTGCTACCCCAGTGATCTGAGCAGATCTTTCCTTTTGTTGTTGCAGCTCTTCCTTTTGTGTTCTCAGCTAAAGGGAATTAACTTCTACCAGGAGCAGCTGATGAGGTCTGTACCAATAATTAGGGGTTCAGAGGCTTCATGATACTGTTTCCCTACATCTCAGCCAACAAGAACAAGAAGTGCCCAAGATGTGCTGACTTTCTTGCCATGCAGTTAGACAACCAAGTCCCGTATCCAAGGAAAGGAATATGATGGTGGAGGTAAAGGGAAAGCAACCAGAGCAGTGTGCAAGCCAGGCAACTAGACCTATATTTGGGGTGCCTGATTTTTGGGTTGAGAGGTGCCACTGTGTGCTAGAATACCCTAAAACCTGAGAGAATTTAATCCCAGCTCAAAACAAGGGCAGCCACAGTGAGGTGCACAGGACTGTGCAGCTTTGCTGGATCAGGACCTGGATGCCAGGAAGAGGCAGCAGAGCTGGAAATGCAGGGTCAGAGCAGTTCAGCCCCATATTCAGAGGGGCTCCAGTCCTAGTCCTTGTTGAAATTAGTCTTTGCATGGATACGTATAAATAAATCCAGGACACTACTTGCGTCACAATAACATTTTGCAGTATCTGGCATTTGCCGCTAGTTGAAGGCTAAGCAAACCATGCTTCAGTGGAGCATAAAATTGCTTTTCCTTTGGAACAAGCAGGGCATTGTAGTAATAGGCAAAACTGTACATTGTGTTAACGGCTGTATTTTCACATTATTGATTTACATTGTGTAATGCCATGCAAGACCTGCTTTCAATGATATGTGCATCTGTCATATCACAATAACTGCAAAAGGCTGGGTGCTGCTTGGAAAAATGAAGCACTGGGGATCCCGGGGCATATTCACATCCATGTGCCCATCATGCAGAGGTGATGATTAGGGGGATGTTGTGGTAATGAGCAGGTCCCAAGTGTGCGCTATGTAAATCAAGGCTGCCCGGGTCAGCTTCCACTTACTGTGCACATCCAACTTTTTCAGCCTGCTTACTCTTCTGACAAGGAGAGTGTATGGAAATGCTTCCCCTTGGCAGCTCCCCTCAGCTAAATGTGTTTCAAGGTATTCAGGATGGATAAGTTGCATTTTTTTTCCCCCTCTCCTTTCCAACTATTTTCTGAAGGGGCCACATCTCCACAGTCCTGGCACAGAGATGTCTACGAGGACCACCAGCCACCAGGTGAAACAAAGCAGAGCAGTATGAGAGAGCCACCAAAGATAAAAACAGGGAGATTTGTCACAGCAAATGTCATCACTAAATACACCTTAAAACAGGAAAAAGAAGAATCTGCAGATACAGAACTGCAGATGCAGAATAATGGAGTTCAGCTCAAAAATGCAATGATAAAGTGTTGATATCAGTCTGAAACCTTTTTAAAATCACTATATAGTTAATGCAAAGCTTTGTTTTACATTACCTAGACTGGTGGTAAATTGGATGGGTTAGCTCCCATTAATCTATAATATCTGACTTCACTGCTTCCACTGAGTCCAAGAGCTACATATTTTAACAGGGAATATTAAAATAATGTTTTTTCTTCCTTTTTATTTGCCTATTTCTGTATGGATTAAATTGTCTTGTTGCTCAAAGAGGTAGGACCGTCCCAGATCCAGCTTACCAGATCAAGAATTGAGCAGCCAGGTTACAGTTCCTTCCTCAGCTACAGACTTTGTGGCCCCAGGTAAGTCACAGTCTTTGCATCATCCCCTCCAGCTGCAGGACTCAGCCAGCCAGAGCTTGCAGAGGGCCACAGGACCCCAGGACAGACTGCCTTAAAATCAAACATCACTTAAATATTTGTCTAGGATGTATCAGATTTAACAGAGAGCCTTTTTTTTTTTTTTCAGCAGGTAGTGACAATTTGTAGTAGTTAAATATTCATCTAAGAATCAGGTCTTTCCAGAAGGAGAGCTACAGAGATGCCTCAGGTAGGGGACTTGCGGTGTTCTGACACTTCCAGAACCTTGACCTTTCATCCACACAGCAGCATGTTAATGCTTTAGACACCAGCATGAGCAGTGTTGTATCCAAAGTGCAGGGGAGAAAAGCAGTGAACCAACACACACCAGCCACGCAGAGATTAAAGGAAAGATATTTCGCTTCCACTGAGGACATGGAGGAATCTCTGTGCAGTGATGGATGTGTTGATTTTGCCTTGCTGCCCTCCTCAGTCCTGAAGCAGCTCAGCCCTGTCCCTTTGCCAGCACCTCACAGGGGAGGTGTAATTCCAGAAAATTGCTTTCGACCCCAGCTACCTATTGCAACATAAAAACATTTTTAAAGCTCAGGCCCATGTGCTGCCTGTCTCCTGTCTGTTCCTGCCTTGATGCACTCGTATCCACCGTGTGTTTGTTGCATTACTGAAATGGAAAACCAGGGTTAAATGGGGGGTTTCCCCTTCCTTATATACACGGGGTTTTTTGTTTTGTTTTGGTTTTTGTTTGTTTGTTTTTCTCTCTCCTATCTTAGTCCATCATTGTTTCAATTGAAAAGGTGGGGGACATTTTAACAAATTCACATGATCATTGGATCATTCACATGATCCAAGATAAAACCAAAGATATAGCATAATCTTAGTCATTACTGCCATGAACTGAAAGAAAATCTAAACTAAGGAAAGTTTTTACTCCTCTATCCTTGATGTTTTCTTTACTATTTGTGCATTTGCATTGATTGCTTTTGAGCCTGCTCTATTCTCCAGACCTGCGAGTCACTAATGATCAAGACTTTAAGATTGTACGTTGTTTAAAATGTTAGTTGTGTCATCAACAGCTCACAGAAGCAATGCAACTCTGAACTTGGGTCTCAGAAGGTAAAAGTCTTTTCAGTTTGTCTTTAAATACTCGGATAAATCCCGTTAGCTTTCTCCACACCATCAAAGCATTTGGATAGCATAAAGCAACTGAATACATAAAAATGTATCTAAACACCTTGTAAATCCCTACACAGAGCTGTTGCCGACACTACTTTTAACCCTAGGAAAACATTTCACCAATTACTGATCAAATACAATACAGCTAAATTTCACCACCAGCACATCATTTTGATAATGGGTATGGAAATTATCCATTCAATAGCTATTCAGAAATAACTTAGAAAGATTGGTTTTCAGATTCTTCTGAGAATCCTAGAATAATCCCCTATAATCACCGTGGTGAGAATCCACCAACATTTTTGCCTTTGAAAAAGGCTGTTTGGGGTGAGAGTGTTGGTGGTCTCTGCCCGTCCTCTGGCGGATACGTTCAAACAGTATATCTGAAATCACCAGCACTGTGCTGGCAGAGGACCAAGGGGTTTCTTACTCTTACATGACTCAGTCAAGAAAGTCTGCCAGCATAGGAAAAGACTTTAGCTCTCTCCCATCAGCTTGGCTTCTCAGGTGCAGCTCAGCAACCCATAAATATAAATTTTCTTCCTTTATCACAAGGCAAACTTGCATCATTTTCTATTCAGAGTCTGGAAGAAACAAAACAAACTAAATAAAGTACCTAACATAAGCAATAACTACACTTTGCACTTCCCTGCTGCTCTGTGACAGCTGCTAAATGTGATCCAGGAGTATTTTTGAATGTTTCAATTTTATGACCATTCGTGCTTCTTGGTATGAGGCTGAAAGGATTCACTCTTTCTTCTTTAGAGAAAAATACTATTTTCTGATTTCCTTTAGTGATTTCATAGATGTAAAATTTGGTCTGACTAGGGGAAATGAAGCAGGGGGGCTGTTGAATGAGAAATGTTTGCTGCTCCAAAGTGGTAATTAGACACCAGATATGAGCTTAACAAAAAGAACCCCCAGATGTGTTCAAAGCTTTCCTTTCCCCTTCAGTATGTCAGCTTTTGCTCCCTTAGGAACTTAAGCTGCTCAGGTCCCACAGAGTCCTTTAGCCCAAGAAAAACTAAATTTCTCTATACTTGCATATAAAGCCCTTTGGGAATTCCGTGTCCTTGTGCCCTCCTTGTCACCCCACAGCAAAGCTGTCCCTGCTCCCCTGCCACCCCAACCACAGTAGCTGTCACCAAAGGCAGACACAAGCTGCCCATATAAAGCAAAGGACAGATACTGGTCAGGTGTTCTTTTCCCCCATCCCAGGGCCAGGCCATTTATTTATTTCCATGGGTAATTATGCAATGGGTTAATTGGGGGCATGACAGCGTCCCCCAGGAAGCCCAATTAAAGACAACAGCTCTGGCTTTTATCCCACAGGTAAGGACCACAAACACACGTGGGCTCTCAGAATCACTAATCCTTGTAGCAGTTTGCTACTATCCCAGGGTGGAAGAAAAACAAATGCACCACCAGCAAGGCACCCACCTAGGGAAAGGCTGCAGCACCACCAGGACCCACATGCTCCCAGTCCGTGTTAAAATGGCAAAGTCATTCTCTCTTGTCCTAAAATTTACCAAAGTGGTAAAAGAACAGCTAATACAGCAAAACACTAGCATGAAAAAAACCTATCTAATAGCGGCACATGGGTGAGTTTTCATTCACAAGCAAACTCACCAAAAAAGCAAAGAGCGCCACAAGAACACAGGCACCAACCCTAATGGTCCTGTGCTGGCCAGCCTAAAATCTCTACAATTAGAGGAGAGACTATCACTTGGTTCATAAGCAAAACCACTTCCCAGTGGCTTGGAGAGTGAATCACACACCAAACCTGCTCACAACAATGTTCTGAATTTCTAATGATTCGGGGGGGAGGAGACTGACTGTAGCTCAGGACTGTCACATGGTGTCACTGGACAAGTCAAGTCTGCCTGCCCATCACTCAAAGCCAAGAAAGGGGCTGATTTGGGTTCACGTGCTATTTGCTGTAAACAGTTATGGCAGCTCTGTGATAACAGGATCAGGAATGTTTTGAGGGGTGGAGAGGCCACATACAGTCAGGCAGAGCCGAGAGAGGCAGCAGCCCTGGGACTCACGATGGAGGAGCTGTGTCCTTCTCTCTGTCTGCTGGGCTGAGCCTTCAGCTGTGAGAGAAGTTGGACGTGAAGAACATACAAATCCCCCAACCCTCAGGGGTTTCCTTTCACAGGAGAAAGCATGGACTTCAGCAGCAGCATCTGGAAATCCTGGGCAGCATTTGTAAATCGTGCTGTCAGCCAGGACACAGGGCATGGGGCAGACCCACCAGCCTCAACACATGGGTAACCCTTTGAGCAGGCTCGGCAGCACTCAGGGCAGCCTTGCTGCAGGGCTTTTTATATCAGCTTTACCTTCAAGACAAGATTATTGACCTTTCCAGTCCAGTATTTAACAACCCCCATTCATCCCCACTTCCCCCTTCCACTTCGTTCCTTTTGTTGCTCTGTAATAGGAGAGGCGACAGGGCACATATTTCTGCTGAACAAAGCATTATCATCTTAATTATAGTTTCCTGGTGTTTTCCTCACTTTTACCATTTTATTAAAAACAATTAGCTGAGAAAAACCATCTTTTTTAATCCCTACTCTATTGTTCTCATCTCTCTCTGAATCCAAGGAGGTCTTTTCAAAGGCTATTTTATTCATAATTACATACATCGGAACAACTGCTCAGAAAGTGAGCCCAGAAATGATTCTGACAATACTTTCCTCGCAGGCTTGGTCCTGCAGCCTCTGAAGCATGTAATGCTAACGATTTAATAAAATGTATGTGAAAACAAGGGCTTATTTTCAACAGCCTGTGTAAATGATGGATACAGCTATGCCAGGAGCGTTGGCCTAATGGATTGAGGAGGAGTTGGAGTCACAGCAAAATCAGGAGCCAAAAACTTTTGTTAGTCTGCCAGACTTGGCTCCCCTGACTCCTCTGAGGCATCTGGCTGCGGGCAGGTATGACCATGAGGATAACACAGCACGGATGGGGATTTTATAAGATAAAGAACCCAGCTCCATCCATTTGTACTCCAAACCTGCAGGACTCTGTTACTGGTGTAAACTGGAGAAATGCTGGCCCCTTGCTCTAGTTTGGTCTCTATGCTACAAGCCTGATTTAAGCGCACACGCTCCAGCTTGAAAACTGCCTTCTTGAGTTTTTGCATATGTATAACTCTTATTCTAAAGAATATTCCCTCTCCAGTTCTCTGTTTACCCTATAGGCTTTTATTTAAAATAGTGCGGTCAGAGCATGGCAATTTTTTTATTTGAGAGAGTGTTTTTGAAATTTATTTTATTTTTTTTACACTGGGAAAAAACTTTAAAGTGTGCCATATTCAGACAATTGGCTCTTCACATTTTTTTCAAGCTTCCCCTCCACCACCTTTGTTAATTACCCGCCATTTGAACAAGGGTCTTCTCCTGCCTTGATCCTGCCGTGAAATCATGATGCTATATTTGTCTTTCTAACATCAAAGTCATTTCCATGGTCACCAACTGTGATGTCATAAACACATTTTTAATGGCTTGTTTACAGCAGGGAACAGAAGGAGAGAAGAGATTATGGGTGGAAGGAAACTCTTATCGATACACAACAGTTTTAAGCACAATTGTGAAGCTGAGGCATGCAGAAAACTTGAAGCCAAAAAAAATTCCTTGCTGAAATAACTTCTCTTCTGAGGTTCATCCCATCACAAAAATCTCTATTTAAGTCATCAGTGAACAAGCAATCCCAATGGATTACTATTATGTCAGTCAGTCCAGAGTTGTGCAAGGTACTTTCTAAGCTTGGAAGGCTGCAAATCCATGTCCCAGTCCATCCAGCTCACGGTATAAATGAACACAGATAACACATCCCCAGTGACCCCTAAAGAAGTGCTTGGGCAGGACACAGTGGGATCTGAGCACTGTTGACCCACAGTTGTACTCGTCTCAGGTCACAACAAGAATCAGAATTTCCCCAAGAGACCCCTCAGTGGACCAGAAGGTCCCTTTTTGTCCAGTGATGGCCAAGAGACCCCACAGCTGGTCCTCCCTCTGCACAGAGGTTACCACATGCAATCAGCGATTCAGGAGAAGGGTTCCTCTTTCAGCAGAGAAGATGCCAGAACCAACCTGAGCTTTTAGTCACAAAAATAGCAGGAGCCTTCAGGCCACCACAGTCCAGCCTAACTCCCCCAGAGACCCAAAGCACCCAATTCTGCCCTGGAGGTCACTGGAGAGATTGCTGGTTCATGACTTTGAGATGCCCTTGGGGATCCATGGCAGATGGAGATTGCCGTGGTCAGCCAAAGAAACCAGCATTGAGCACACTTTCCTTTGGTGCAGAAAGGATGAAGCCAGACTCTTTTTGGTGGTGCTGAGCAGTAAGACAGGAGGCAATGGGCAGAAACTGATGCACAGAAATCCCACCTGAACATAAGGAAGAACTTCTTTACTGTGCAGGTGACCACACACTGGAACAGGTTGCCCAAAGAGGTTTGGAGTCTCCCTCACTAGAGATATTCAAGAACCATCTGGATGCAATCCTGTGCATTCTCTAGGAGGAGAGCAGTGAGGTGGGACCAGATAACCTACTGCAGTCCCTTCCAACCTTACCCATTCTGTGATTTGTGAAACACAAAACTTTGCTGCCAACTTCTCAGGGCATGTCAGGAATGGCCAGGGAAGGGCTGACATACCCCTGAGTCAGCAGAGGAGCTGCAGAAGTGTCTGCTAGGAAAAGATTTTCCAAACTGGGTTCCCAGCTGGCTCTGGGGTGTCCCTGCTCTCACAGCCTGCCAGGAGTGTGGCTTACCCGCTGGGTGAGCCAGGCTCTGTACAACGTGACATCTCCTTCCACACCCAACCTCTTCCAAGCAAAATCCTCAAGTAAAATTCATTCCTGAGCCTATAGGAGGAAGGATTGGGAGTGCTTGAAGATTTAGAGCCACCCATGGCACTTGGCTGTCTCAGAGACATCACGGTAAGGCATCTCCGTACATATACTCTGAGGAGATTATCTCCCTGCCCCTACGCAAAGAGAAAAGGAGACAGGGGGAAAAACTCACTGGACGATGAAATTCCTAAATCCTCATCCCATGAGAAGAATTAATGTAGCTCTTTCCCTGCACCAATCCCGGGAGCTCCCCAGTAGGAGATCCTATTGTACATCGCACACTAGCAAGGGTACATCCTTCAGCGAGCTCTTTTCCGGAGAGAGCGCAGTCCCTGGCACGCAGGAGCTGGGATTTCACACACCCTATTCATCACCGAGGTTCGGAACACGCGAGCCACCATTTTGCTGCAGTCCCACAGCAGGAATAAAATGGTGGCATAGATGAAAACTGCCAGATCAAACACAATCCAGTTGCCTGTCACCACCTGCAGCTCTTCTCCGCCTTACATGTAACGCTGAATTCTTAATCAGGTTAATATTTGATTTCTGGGTGCTTAAACAAACACAAAAAACCCCACCACAAAAAAAACTCACAACAAAAAGAATACAATACTATAACAGATGATTAACGTTGCAGCCACGAAGCGCTCAGATGCAAACTATTGATGTTAGAATTTACATTTCCCCCACAAAATGGCAAGTCTGCAGCTCTGGTGTTTTTTCATGACTGGCTCCCCCAAAGCCACTAAGAAAGGTAACTGGACACATGTTCAACATACAAAGAACTCAGTACCTTTTCTAATATCTTTTGAGAAATGTTACAACGGCGGAGAAAGGCAGAAGTGTTCAATTAGCTGCTCTTAAACAGCCCCTTCCCCAAATTCCCCCAAATTCCCAAAATCTTACACCAAATACACAGATTTTTCAAAAGACGTTCCTGGAGGATGAAAGGAAAGTAGGCACACATAAGGTTCCCAGGGAGGACAGTTAATCCAGATCAGGCTGAAGAGAGTTTGGGTTTTTGCTTTGTTATTTGCGCATTTCTTCTGCTCACACACAGAGTAAAGCTATCCTAAAGCCAAGCCTGAGCACTAGAACAAGTCCCAAGTCCCTGGGACTGGGACAGACACAGGTTCCTCACATTTAACAAGAGGCTAACCAGAAAATTAATTTAATTTCTGTCAGTGGAGGCTCTCGTTCTGCATTCAGCTCTAAGTTTAAATAATAAATTCAATACATTATATGAGAAATGGATTATTGCAAAGAACTTCATTTTCCAACCAAAAAGAAGCAGTGTAACACCTAACAGCAGTTCTTCCCAACAGCACAAATTACCTTCAAAATTAAAGTTTATATAATCTCTTTAAAGCACAGTGCACACTTAAAATACCTCATTTATTTCTTTCACAGTCAACAACTGGAACAAAATATTTCTTGGCTTACACTTCTTAAACAGTTTGATTTGTACAGGCTGTAGATTTGTTGCATTCTGCTCTTCTAACAACACATAATTCAGTAAGAGAACACGTTTGCTGTTGGATTCTGTTTCACAATTACTTGTTGCCTTTATTTCTGCATTAATCCTGTGAATCAAATATTGCAAAATTAATTACTGAAGTGATAAAAGAAATCATTTCAGTAATTTGTAAGACATCTGTTAGATGTCTTAGAGATTTCCTATCTCTCATTATCTCATATATATTTTTACATTTGATAGTTCAACTATTATAAAAAAATAATAATATCTAAAGACATAGAAACAGCTCAAGAAAAGTCTGACTGAATTGACAGAAAAAAAACCCAAACAGCCCCAAACTGAAATTCCACCATACTTTTCTATACTGGAAATCCTTGACTGAGCAGATGAAGCATCCATCATACAAGGAGTCACTGCACTCAATCCAGTGTTTTATTTAAGACTATCAGGTACTGCAGATCACTGATGACAAGTAGGTAAATCTTACATCTTTTCAGCTTCCTATCTAATAGAAATCACTGTATAAAATGCCTATTAAAAACACAGACCTGGTCATTCTCCCATTTTAATCAAGAGCAGCCTTTTGCTGGGTCTAGTAGGATAAAAATCAGGCTTTAGAGAAGCTCTTTAGATGTTTCAGAAACAGGTAGAGACACACCTTCCCACCTTTCCCAAAACCCTTATGCATGCCCAGCCCCAACACTACTGGAATGGGCAAAGAAGGGGAGTTTCCATTGCCAGCATTTCCACTTTTAAAGACAAGCTTAAAGCTTAAAGATGAGGGGAGAGATTCAAGCTGGATCATTTCACAGCATTCTTTCTGCTGAAGAAGGTACAATGACAGCTGAAGGGGACTTTTCAGAGGTGAGAATTAGGAGCGGTGCTTTTTCATTGCTTGATCTCCCAGACTACAAAAGCCCAGTCTTGCGAGAGGGCAGGCGTTGCCACCATATAATAGTCCAAGTTTAGCCTAAAACATAAATGGTACCTACAGCGCTATACAGCGCTAAATAGGGAAGCTGGTTCTGATGTATTGTGTCCCAGCTTTTCACTTCCCTGACACGCAGCAGAGACGCCAAATAAAACAGCAGATTTGAACAGCTCGTGCCCGTGTAGGAGACTGGCTCACAGGTATTTGCCACACACTGCAAGCATAGGGCAAAATCTGACGGTAAGGTGAACTTGCACAGAGCAATTTAAAGACACCAATGGAGTTCTCTCTTTAGTATTAATCAATGCTAAGGGAAAAACCCTCAGTAGAGGTGATCAGCCACAGGATGCCAGGTTGGACAACATGTAAATGTACCTTAACCTGCAGCAGAGGCTGTGGAGATGTGGGTCCAGCTAAAAGCGAGCAGGATTTCCCCCAGGCTGGGCTTAGCACAGCCACACTGGTTGGGATATCCTTGATAGCACAAGACCCCTCATTTCCCTTTATCTGTTGTTGTCTGGCTCTCCCTAATTTTTGCTATGAAATTTTAATTTCCTAAATGAGCCTGCCAGACTCTTAACTCAGGATTTTTGAGCCCGCTTTCCTGAAGGGTTTCGGGGAAAGAAAAGGAGAAAAAGAAACCGACAAAAGGGAATTCTGGCACCAAATAACCCTTCTGCAGAAAACATCACACAGTTGGGGTATCATGCCCAGATCCTTACCTCTCACCCCAGAGCCCCACATGATGCTTTTAGGAGCAAGAAAAAGCTGAGAGAGGCACAGCAGTCATCCAGAAACATGAAAGGTTGTCCCATCCTGCAGGCACCAGGACTTATTTCCACTTTATTATTCACTTTAGCCTAGAACTTCCACATGCATCTACCTTCAAAGTGCTGGGGGAAAGATGTGCTTTGAGGAGAGGCTTGAAGGAGAAGACAATGGTGGAAGAGGTGGAAGCTGTCCTAGGAGGAGGCTATCAGTCAGTAGAAATCACCCACAGGTGAAATCAACTGCTCATCCTCAGCTTCTGTTTCCAAACAGAATGATGTAAACATGGGGAAAGGATGCTATTTGTTACTGGTTTCCACAATAAAATGTTAGAAATAATGTTTTTGAGTATTTGATCTATTAAATAGGACATTTGGCTTAATAAAGAGAATTCAAAGTGTATTATTATATTAGATCTAAGAAGAGATGATTAAAATTCTCCTGTACGTTGAGCAGCATCAGAAAATGCCCACCAGTGGGCAACTGGGCATTTCCTCCACACCCTGGGAGAGCAATTGGACAGGCAAAACTCTGTAACAAAACTCAGTGACAAAAAAACCCCACCCTTCTTATTTCAGAGACAGAAGGATTAACACTAAAGTTATTAAATTAAGAGCAACCATAAGGGAAAATGTTGAATATCTTTGCCTTGCTGTGTTTTTCTGAGAAAGCTGCAAAAGGAAATTTGTTGGGGAAAACAGTTTATGCTGCTCCTGGAGGCGGCCATCTGGGATGCTGAGATTAGTATTTTAGATTTCTATTATCTGAAACTCCACTGGCAGACTCTGTAAAAAGGAGTTTATAAATTCTGTAGTGGGGTTTAAGTAAAACTATTTTATCTAGGGACTAAGAAATATGTGTAATTACCGTAGGTGGATAATGCTTTTTCATTGCCATTCACCAAAATTAGTTTACCAGATATTATTCCTAAGAGGTATAATTAAAATCAACATAAAATCCAGAACACAGTGAAAATAAAACATTAGGAGATAATGTCTTTAAAATTACCAGACCAAACAGTCCTCTCTGCACTGCGGTACAAGCGTAATCACTCTCTGGCTAGTAGTGTTTGTTTTTCCTGCACAGGGATGCTTTGAACTCCCAGACTTCCCAGGCGAGCTGTTACTTTGCAGCCCATTGTAAGAAGCAGATATTTAATAACTCTCCATATTAAACTCCCTCTCTAACAAGCAAATGAGAGAACTTTATTGAAAGCAGGGTTTTGACACAGCATTTGGTCTCTGTGTTATTCCCTAAGCTTCCATTGAAAGCAGACTGGAAACCTCCATGGGTTTTTAGGCAGGTCCAGATCTGGACCCATGTACCTGTAATTAACTCCTGCCCTGGCAAAATGTCCAGGGACGAAAATGGGACTCATTCCAGGGTTTTCTTCCCTCAGTGTTAAATCCCATATTGAATAGCAGCAGAGGCATTTTAGAGCCAGGTACTTGTACCAGATGTTTAATCCTGTTTTCTGTTCCTACAGAAGACATAATCTGATGTTAGACACCACCTCTCATTATGAGCGTCTGGCCATCCTTGTTAATGAAAGATTTTGTTTTCTTTTTGCAAATGTTATTAAGCAAAGAACAAACTGATTGTCTAAATTGATTAAGCAGATTCATTCCAGCGAAAAATTTATTATTTGCCTAGTTCATTTCACCAAATCAATTCAGAGGAAAAACGCTCCATGAATTAAACTAATCACAAATATATATTTAAAATCCAGCTGTTACTGGCAGAATACAGTTAGAGCAGTCAATCATTGGGACAATAACTGAATTTTAAAGCAGCATCTTTCATTGATTCTCAGAACCTTCTTTGCTTTTTGTTTCAGAAAATTGGTGTTTTGAGGACAAATTCTCCCCCTATTTAGTTCTATACATTCTGAATAAGAGTCTGTGGGTGCCCAGGAGTCATTCTTGGGGAAAAAATTGTAATATTTAACTGGCATTTCCTATAAAACAGCAATCATACGCTAATTAGAAAGCTAACTGTGATAGATTAATAAGAATTTCTGAGTGCTTCAGTCCAAGCTCGTGAAAAACACATATTTTTAAAAATAACATGTCATTAATTTATTAGACTGAACACACACATTCATTAGCCTCACTCACATTGCAGTCAGAAGAGGTTTCTGTGTAATCTTTTGCAGGACACAGATGGAAAAGTCAAGCCCAGAATGCTAATATTCAATTCAGTTAAAAAGAAAGATCAACCATCACATTTATATTTCTCCAGCAAATTATAGACGAGCTTTGAGTTTTTTGTGAATGGATATGCGTACACAGACACACACATATTTTACAGATCTTTTTTTCCCTGTAAAGGTAACTTTGAAACCATCATTCAAGAATAATCTTTCATTACCATCTAAATCTTTTCAAGGAGGTTTGTCACAGCTGGCTCACTAAAAGCACCAAGGTCTCCATTAACAGTTGATCTAATAAAAATAATTCTCCCAAGTTTTTTTCTTTATATCCTGTGAGTCCAGAGGTGCAGCAGTGTCTCTGCCTGGATCCCCTCTTGGTGTGGCCATGACTCCTGTATCATTACAAGGGTTGAACAAAGACGTTGTGAGTATGTGGTGTGTGGTACAGCCTGGAGACATCTCTAACATACTTCTGTCTGGGTCTCAGGTTAACAATTCAGAATAATATTTTCCTACCAGGTGCTTATATTCAGTCCCACAGCTCTTTGACGATGCCAGTTTCAAGTAGCTCCAAACTGGCTTCTCTTATGCTGAACTTTGTAGGAGCAATTTGGCTGGCATCCATGGTTCAACATACAGTCACATGTACACCAACACTCAATTTATATTTATAGGTCACTGGTCTCCTCTTCCTTTCCCAGTAGCTTTTCTCTAAAAACAAGAGGAAATTTTGCGTCTGCCTGTTGTGCCCATGGGGCTGAAAGGGGTGAGTGTTTGGTGGCGCAGCCGATGCTCTGGCACCTGCGCTTGCTGTCAGATAGAATTCGGGGTTTTAAACAAAAGAAGATTTTATAACAGCACAGAGTGAGAGCAAAACCTATAAGCACAGGGGCACAAGCAATAATTTTAAATCATGTGGTACAGGCAATAGCAGCAAAGATCAGAAAGCTCACAGCTAAGAAGAAGGAAACCTCATATACAAAACAGCAGTGCAAAAAGAGTTTAGTGCTTAGGAAAACACAGCAATGAGAGCTTCGAGGACTTCGCCCCTCCCCTTCCTGTCAGAGGGGAGATCCTCCATCACCATGCCACCTGGGAAGAGGACAACAACATCCTGAGTGCTCCAGGTGCTGCCAGCGCTAGGGAGGCTCAGGGAAGGGAACAATTCCACCCACCAGTGGCTTCACATGAATCCCCAGGCCATCTATCCCGCTTGTTGGAAGAGGAGCCACAGCCTCTCACCAACCAGAGCTGCAAACAGCAATGGAGAAGTGCTGAAGCTGCCCAGATAAGCCATAACCCATCAGGTCCACTGCAGGGCTCCCTGCCAGGGCCCTGGGATGGTCAGGGAGATACTTGCCCCAGCAGCATCCACTGGTGCCCCACAAGCTCCCCACACCAAGGGGCACAGGACCCTGCCAGCATCACCCACTGCCACATTCCCCATCCAGGCATTCATGAGCCTGTTCTCTGGATAAGCAAATATTTTGATTAGGGACTTTGACAAGCAAGCAATCAATGACAGTTGAGAAAATAAACAAACACTCCCAAAACCAGAAGTTTCCTTCAAAACCCTTGTCTGCCGCATGGTGCTAAACGCCTTCAGTATATATTTACACTGTCACTTTCAAGTGTTTTCCCCATCTTGTACTGAACCGGGGTCTATAATGTCTGTTTAATGGTGCCTTGTATGCTGCTATACTCTGGCTGTGCCAAGAGTGGGGTGCAGCAATAGGTGTGCCTGGGAAGGTGCCCACGGCACAGCCAAAATGCCATCAGCAGTGCCCAGTCACTGGGGCTCCCACTCACTCCACAGCTGAAGGTGCCTTTCCAGGCTGTATTTAAAAACTGTGTATTCACCATTCTGATTCTTTTTAGTCCCACAAGGAATAGAAAACCCCTTTCAGACCATATTTGCCAGCTAAGCCAGTGTCCCCTTACTTACAGCATGAAGAACCAGGGCACTTTTGCAGAAGGTGGGAGGGATAGAGCCCCTGGGAAGAAACACCCAAGTGTTCTGGGTGCTGCCCACAGGGCACGGGGTAGAGCAGAGGTGCCAAGGTGCCAGGTAAGAGCTCTGCCAGCTCACACTGCTGACAAAGCCTACTGCCAACTGGGAAGTAACACAAATTGGAACTGACAGAGAAATGTGACAAATTCATTATTAATAGCACAACTATTTTTTAATACGTAGAAGGCTGTACTAGATTAATAAAAACAGGCTTTTATATTCCTCTCTGACAGCAGTGATGGTGTGTGATCTCCAGAAAAGCGAGTGCTACCGATGCTGTCTCTGGCTGGCACCGGGATGCTGCAGTGGATTCGACAGGGACAGGATTTCTCTCCAGGACATTGCAACTCCTGCACGCTCCAGAAGGTCACGCAGGCTGACTCTGTGGCAGGGTGAAGCACTCACACAAAAGGTCAGCGTGCTGTGGAAACCCACACACAGCTCCTCCTCAGGGGGCTCAAGCCTCCCGGTGTTCATTAGCATCTGGCCTTGTTTTGTCTCAACCTACAGTGGGTTTTAAGGGAGCTTGTTTATTTTTTAAATAAAGAACAACCTGTGGGGCGTATCAGGGACAGAGGGGCTTGCTCGTTCAAGGCCACCCATCTGCATAGCAACGCTAAAGCAGCGCACAGGTGGATTTCTGTCTCTCTCCACCTACCTGTACATGCAAACGTACATCCCCAAATCCACAAGCTCTCAAACAACCTATATCACAGTCTATACCTGTATATACGCATTTATAAACTTATTTTCATTTTTTCTCTGGGTATGTTTACCCCAGGTGTACAAATGAGATCCAGCATCATTTAATATAAATACTTGATTTAACATCTCATTAGCATTTATTCCCTCTATCTCTGCTATTTTATTTTTCTTCACTAGTCCACTTCAGAGGAAAGAAAACACAGCATGAGGGGGAAATATTTCAAACAAGTCTTGAAAAGGGTGAGTGATTAGGAAAAAATGCATTCACTCACTCTTATTCTTGCCCTCTTTAAATCTATGTGCAGCTGCAGTGCACGAACTTCTTACAAATAACCCTACACAGTTTCAGAGGAAATACCACTTGAGTTTCCAGATTTTCCTTTTAGAAGATACATTAGTTTATTTCTTTCAAAGAATTATTCTGATAACTGGCTGTCTTGTTTGTTTGTTTTGTTTTTTTTGTTTTGTTTTGGTTTTCTGTTTTTGTTTTGGGTTTTTTTATCCTCCTTAGCATTTTCTGCCACTCTTTTTTTTGCGTTTACCAGAGGCAGGGTCCATCACCCCTTGCTGCCTTCCTCGCAGCCAGTACTAAAGGTCTCAGCACTGCCTGGCTGACACGCAGCATCCCCACGCAGCATCCCAGCGTTCCTGGGGATGGGAGGACGAGGCAGGTTTCTGCCAGCCTCGGTACAGACACACAGCCACAGCCTGGAGCTCCCCAGGACAAAACCAGGGCAGGGAGTGTGGCTCTTAGAAAAACAAATGTGACACCGAGTTGCAACAAATATTATCCAGCCACGGAAACGCTGCCGTGCAAACCAGAGCCCTGCGCCCCTGCCCCTGGTCCAAGAGGGGGAACCCGCCCACGCGCGCACCGGGATGGATGTGGGATGTGGAATGTGCTCGGCCGAGCGTGGCGGCTCCCGAGAGCAATCAGAGGCTTCCCAAGAGAGAGAGGAGCAATAAAGCATGTGGCATGCTGTCACCGTGGGGGAAAAGGGGCAACTGTGGCTCCTGAGAATTGCAGTTTGTGGGGTTCAGGGAGGAGCACCTGGCAAAGCTGCTGCCAGGCGAGTACTGGGATGGTGAAGGGCAAAGTGTGTGGTAGGAACGAGCCACCAGTGCACATTGTCACCTGCTGCCCCATCAGCACCCAATTCCCAAATGGATGGGAGTGCTTCTGCCCCAAGGAGTCCAAGGATGAGCCCCCTGCACACCTCACGGGGATGCACTCTGAAACAGGAAAGGCAATTCCCAGAGCCTGCTCTGAGCCATCAGCTGCTGCAATACAATAAACAGCAAATTCCATGTATTCAAAGGAAAAGCTCCCACAGAACGTTTTAAGTTGAACGCAACAGAAAGTAAGAAACCCTTCCAGTGGGGATGGAGACACAAGGGTTGGAGGATCTCAGGAGAGGGGCACCTACATCCCCAGGGAGGTAAAAGTCCTCTCCCCTGGCTTCTGCCCCCAGGAAGCCTCAGTGTGGCCCAAAGCAGCCTGGAAGACCTGACTCCGTCTCCAGTTTACCTTGCCACCACCCTGTCCGTGGGCTCGCCGAGCTAACTGGGGTGGAACGGTGCACTGGCAGCCAGGACTGTCCCCTCCAGAGCGTGGCAGTCACGGCCGAGATGCTGCACCCAGCGAGAGGGGACCCACAAACAAATCCCAGGAGTGGGCGCTGGGACGAGGGGCCGGTACGGAGGAGCCTCCTTGGTCCTCAGCAGAGGAATTAAAAGCCGGGAGGGGATGGCAGCGGCGCTGGGATCCTTTGAGTCAGAGGCAGTCGGCTGCTATTAGCACACAAAAGCGATGCCGAGCAGCCGAGCAGGACAAAAGGGGTGGGGGGCAGCCAGACAAGAGAAACGGAGGGTGGAGCGAGACAAGAATGGGAGAGGAGCCGCGCGGACAAGAAGGAGGGGAGGGAGACACGAACGCACACAAAAAATCAGAGAAAGGCAAAGACAAGGGCGTAACAAATGGGGAAGAGACCACATGGGGAAGGGCTTTCCTCACCTGGCCCGCTCCCCCTCCACGCTGGTCCTTTCACTCTTTGCTTGCCCTGTGCAAGGACACCAGCACAGAGCATCAGGCTTTTGGGTTGGGCCCCCGAATCCAAGAGGATTTTCCTGTTCACCTAAGTTTTCCATCACTAGCAGTGAGGCTGTGATCAGCAGATCTGTAAAGGGACCTGGAGTAAGTGGGTTTGTTTCTCACCAACAGCCATATGCTTCATTCCTGTTCCCAAAAAATGCACTTTTGATGATGCCACAGCCACTAGCATGTGGCTACAAAACCAAAGCTCGCCCTAGTTGATGCCATGGACAGGCATGGATCAGCTGAGGTAAACAAGCCAAAATGACTACTCTTGAGACCAGGGAACACAAGATGCTACTGGCTCACTCAGCCTCATTCTGCTGAGCCCCCACCCTCCCAAAAAACACTGTCTGCTTGGTGTGTTTTTTCTTTACAAGCACCCACCAAACTGGGAGTCCTGAGGGGAGATGCTCCCCTCACTCCTGCAGCCAAGAGGCCCCAGCAACCTGGCCAACATTTTAGGGACAGGGTGCCAGAATAACAATAAAACTCAGAAGAAGGGAAAGGTCCACATCAGAAGATGCTGTAGAGCTAAAACACACATCAGCATTCGTTTCCTGATAGCGCCTCTATAAATGACAGAGTAAATGACAGAACAAATGTAAAGCTCCCTTCGTTCTTGAGGATATTTGAAAAGCTCTCGTGTTTCCAGTGTTTCATAAAACAAGAAAGTCAGAAATGGAAAACACATTTTAAAAGTATGAGCTTGCAGGGAATTCAATAAAAATGCATTTTTCTGACTGAAAACATATCTTTATCTTTAGGAATGAAACCTAACACCACTGACTAACATGTCTCAGGCTGGCAGCGCTGGCAGCTTCACCTTAGAGCTCTGGTGCCCTTTCACACAGTGCAGCAGCCAGCACTCCTCCCATCCCACACCCCAAGTTGATATTATTTTCAAGACCATCTCTTTCTTATTAATTTTCAAGACTGTCTTCTTTTTATTAGGATTTTTGCAGTTTTATTTCCTTCTTTTTTCTAGAGCACCAGGTCTCTGGCATTCACCCTCTAAAATAAAAAAAAGTATTACTACTTTTCTTTCTAAAGCCACTGCCACACTTTTGGCCACATTTCTGCTGATTACCAACACAGCCACGGGAGCTGATGTCACAAAAAGTCACACTTCTAATCTCTATGTGCTAGTTGTTGCAGTGCGTGATTTTTCAACCCACACGGTCCAAAAAAGACCCAGCACTGAACTAGCCCTTCTTGGGCCACAGCTCTCCAGAGCAAACAAAATAACTGAGATGACCAAAACCTGGATGAAACTAACTGAAAGTGAGTGCTGACATCTCCAGCTGTCCTCATTTGAGCCTCTCCGTGCCTGTGAGAAAAAGACTTATGAAAAATAAAAGGAAGGGGAAAGGGAGACAAAAAAAGGGAGGGAATTTCTTGCATTGATCAGGAATGACTCATATGCATGTTCATAAGCTAAAACAAGAATCACGGAACAGTTAAACCTTGACTTTAGCTATAGCTTGACTGCAATAAGGATTTCATTTTCAAACACATTGCTATTTATTTCATAAAACTGGGACCAACGTCATCTCTGGCTTCCCAATAGGGATAGAGCAACAATTTGTGGGTGCAGGCATTAAAATGTTCACAACACCTTAAAAAATGTGGGCTTTTAAAAAAACCACATATATAGTTGTTAGGTTTCAAATGTGCAAAGTGTTAACCTCCCCACAAAAGTGACTTGAAAGAAAGATTTTTGATCAGTACCAGTATTGAGAATAATTCAGTTCATATGTGTTAAGATAGCTGTGGGAGACAAAATATTTTAGAAAACTGTTGCCCAGGATCTTTTACAATTTCAATTTCCTTTTCCAACAGAATGATGAGGTCTAACCCAAGGATGAGCTACAAAATGTCAGGCAGAAACCAGCAAGAGGAACAGAGGGAGAGAGCAAAGCCTCTGTCCCACAAACACACACACAGACATGCACATGTGCTGGTGCAACACATTTCAGTTGATGGGGAATTCCTCCATTAATACAGATAACTCTCCACACAGGCGCTACAGTTTGTATTTTAAATTTTTTTTTATGCTTACTTTTTGACCTCCAACACTAAGCACGATGGGAAGACTACCAGTAAGTAATTTGGGAGCTATAATAGGTGATGTGCTTTGAAGTAGGAGAGAAGTCTCAGTTAATTTGGATGTAAGAATCAGGAGAAAAGGAGATGGGTTGGGTTTTGGGAAAGTCATAATCATATGGCAAATGTTGCCCTCTGGGCTAATCTTGGAATCTTTCCCCTTCATATTCTTTCCTGTGCCTCTCAGGATAACCTGGAACACACCAAGTGAGTTTTCCCATGCAGAGGCCTCTGGAAAGCAGTTTAGATACAAGATTTCAGATGCAAAAACTTCTTCCCAGCCTAGGCCATCACATGGGAGACAATTCCCAAGCAGAGTGGAGACATCTCAGTCTTCAAATCTTTCCCAAACTCTGCCACGATACCCTGAGTCTTTGTGATCCAACCAAACATATGTCACGCTTCCTCAAGTTAATAATAGATGTCTCAGGAAAGACAGCTCTTGAGGTCAAGGAATTTTTTTTTCGCCTTCTCTTCTTTTTTTTTTTTTTTCTGTTGTCTTTTCCCTTCCCATTTGAAGGGGTGGGGGAGTACGAACACAGCCCCTGAGCCGCCTGCCTAGCCACCCTTTGCCCACCTCCCTGGCCAGTGGCCCCAGAGCCCCGCGGCTGTGAGCACTCTGTTTGTCTTACACGAGTGTCCCCTGAATGAGGAAAAATAAATAGAAGAAGCAAACATATGACTCTCTTTAGCACAAAGCCTCCCTACCTCCTCCTTGCCTTTTTTTTTATTATTATTATTTTTTTTTTCCTCCTCTTCTGGCGACATAAAAAGAGGCTGCGTCTGCCCCTGTTGAATGTAAATGCCTTTGAAGTGGAACTAATCATTTCAAGGATAGTTTGCGTTGTCCTAACAACGCAGCTGAATTGCGAAGCCCCGCTTTTTGTTGAAGATATGTTTTCTTTCTTTCAGCCCAACCTGATGATGATATACTGCTTTCACGCTCTGTCCTCCCGCATCGTAAATCTCCGCTGCCGCCTTCCCCAGCCCGAACTCCCCCACGCCAGCGGGGGACCGGCTGCAGCTCCCCCCGGGCAGGGCCGGGCTGGACCGGACGGGACCGGGACAAGTCACGGCCGTGGCGCCGCCGGCACCGCATCTCCCACCAAGGGGGCACAGAGTGGCGGAGAGGGGATGGACCGGCTGAGGCATCTGGGCCTGAACCCCTCTCCATGCACACCGATTCCACCCCGGGCACCCCGACATTCACCACGCTCTGGGTACCCTTCATCCTGCCCCTCCAAGCATCCTGCATCCCCAGCGGTGCACCTCTTCGGGCTCCCCTCCATCCATCCTGCTCCGGGTACCCTTCACCTTGTCCCACCAAGCACCCCTCATCCCCCTTTGTGTACCCATTCAGGTACCCCTTCATACATCCCACTCCAGGTACTCTCCATCTTCCCACCCAGGCATCTCGCATGCCCTCTGAGCATCCCTCTAGGCACTCCTCCATACAACACCCCCTGGGTACCCTTTATCTTCCCACCCAGGCATCCCTCATCCCCCATTCCCCTGTTGCACCCCTCCAGACTCTCCTTCATCTGGCCCACTCTGGGCACTCTTCATCCTCAACCTCAGGCATATGGCATCACCCTGCTGCACCCCTTGAGTACCCCTCCATCCATATCCCTTTAGACATACTTCATCCTTCCCTCTTTGCATGCTGCATCCCCCATGCTGCACCCTTCCATCCATCCTCCTCTGCGTACCCTTCATCCTTGCCCCCAGGCATCCCGTATATCCCCCTCCAAGCATCTCTCCCCAGGTCCTTTGGGTACACCCAGGCTGCTGCCTGCCTTGGCCCCACAGCTCCCATTAATGCCATTAGTGACAGAGGTCGGGTTTCAATCGGGACTCAGTGACACTGCGAGCCTGCACTGGGTGCCTCGGAAATTCAGGTCAAGTGGTGTGGGCTTGGATTTCATGGTCAAGGGTACTGGGAGACAACCTCGGAAATGTCCCATTGGATGGATGGATGGATGGATGGATGGATGGATGGATGGATGGATGGATGGATGGATGGACAGATGCACATGGGCAGCTGCTCAGCAAATGGACTCCTAAACCCCTGCCAAGAGCACAGATTTTCTGAACCCCTCTCCCCACAGTTCTGTGCTCAGATGATCTGCCTGCCAGGTCCAATTCCTGGCCAAGATCTCTGTGGTGGGGCAAGTTCTGGGTTAACTCCCCCTCAGCAGGCATTGCTGCCTGACAACTTTTTTTTAGGAACACAGAAACATATTTTATTTACTGCCTCCTATAAATTATTTACTAGCAGGGCTGAGGTAATCCCTTAAAGCTGCATGGTTTGCTTATACCTAATAGTTATCTGGGGACTGCTTTTCTTTGGCCATCGTAAAGCCACACGGTTGCCAGAAAGCAGGAAAAGAGGGGGGCAGGAGGAGCTGACTGCTGGAGAAATGGGCCTCAGGAAGCAGCACAGGAATAGAGAGGAAAGAAATTGCTTTGCCCCTCAGTTTGTGATCCTTGCAAGCACAAAAACAGCCACCTCCCAGGCAGGAGCTGGAACCAGCCCAGGCTCATCCCTTCTTTCTGCTGAGCTGTACCAAAGATGGGTCAGGAGGTGACAACACCATGTGGCGGCAACCAAAGCCACCACAGGCTGTGGCTGTGCTTCCCAAGGTGTGCCTGCTCCCTCAGGAGAGCAGTGGGGTCCCAGCAGCAATGCTCCTCACCATGCTGCCCTTGGGACAGCTCTGCTGAGTTGTCACCATGAGAAACCTTGTCCCCAAAGGTGCCCCTGTGCAGAGCTGCAGTGGCATGTCATAAGGCACCGCTTCCCCCAGCATGAGCTGCTGAGAGGGCTTGGAGGCAGCCTCAAGTTTTCCCACACCCCAGTGCTCCTGGAGGATGCAGTTCTTCCCTCTCCAGTCCCTCTGCCCACAGGGACACTCAAACCCAGAGGCTCAGCACCTCTGGCCAGTGCTCCCATGTAGCTCAGCTAGTGGGGACAGGACTGCTCCAGCACCCACAGCCCACGCTCATCCCCTCGGGCCCTTTGCAGCAAAAGCAGCCTTAGACAACCCCTCAGGAGCTGAGCTCAGAGAAGATAAATGCTGAAACCCGTGTATGGTCCCCAGGGGGGAGAGAGAAGAAAAACAGTGAGATAAAGGAGAATTCCAGGTGAACAAGAAGAAACTGTTTACCCTCAGAAAATTATATATTAACAATCATTTCATCTGTGAGCATTTTCCCTTAGAAGACACTCCTAAATTTCCCCATTTTAAAGGGGATGGCATGAAGATTAATGAGTCCATCTCTCTCTCCCTCTAACAGCTTTTGCTTCCTGATGAAGGGGTGTTTCCTAAAGAAGCAAGAGAGGACTTGGTCCTGCAGCTCTAAACACTCAAAACACAAGTCTGGGAAAAGCAAGGTGTAAAGAAGTTGGAAAGCAAACTGCCAACTCCAAAAAGGCAGGGCTGTATCTGGTTGAAATATGACTTCTATGCACTACTGATGTTTTTGTAGTTACTTAAATTCATAACTCAGTCACACGGTCAAGGCTACTGGGAAGCAACCTTGGAAATATTTATATCTTATATATGAAGCTATCTGCATTCCCTATCTGTTGCCTTCTAGTCCATGAATCCTCTCAATCCCCTCAAGGAAACTCAGGGCCTATGAAGAAAGGACCAGAAATTTCTGCTTGCTATTTCACCACCAGAGAAATGCAATAATGTTTCTAATTAGTCAACTTGAATATTTTAGATTTGCTTTGATTCCTTCAATGCTCCTCACCTTGTTGACCTTGGGACAGATCTGCTAAGATGGAAAAAAAGGAATGACTTCCTTTTCACATGGATTCAGTCATACTACATTGGCATTTTCCTGCCCAAATAGACTGCTCAAGAACATTAATATGTTCTTCATATAGCACTTTTTACATAAACCATGAAAAACCTGTTTCAGTATATATTAAGCCAAGGTGTTGCTGATTAGTGTGGATACACCAACTTCTGGGAGGCCAGAACCTGAATGCTGAAGATACAGCCCAGATGTGAGCGGGTGCCTGCCAGCCCTCCCAAGCTGTCCCACCACACTGGCAGCAGACAGGCAGGAGAGGTCCTATTACAGGGATGGGGGATTTTGGGATTTCTCTGGGCCTTACAGCACCCTCAGAGCAGCTGAGGAGCAGATGCTTCAGCATTTCACCTTGGTAGGCAGGCACGCCCCAGCCGTAAGTGCTTTCCTGGCTGCGTGTCTCACCCCACAGGACTTCTCAGTGCTTTTAAAAGTCAGATTTAATAGCACTATTTATAGAGCAGACACTGAGCAGGCAGCCTTTCCATGTCAGCTCCTCCAGGTCCTCTCAGACACGAACAGCCACACTGGAGGCTGAGATTTTCCCTCTAAGAGAGCAGCCTGTGGAAGCAGCCTCTGTCTTCACATATCTGCAGCAGCCACTGTGCATGAGACACCAGGGGGACTGGAGAGTTCAGGTCTTGGGAATGTAAGTTTCCCATCTCCTGACTGACAGTCTGATCTTAGAAATCATGCAGCTCTTTCTGAAGATTGTATATAATTCTTTTAAAAGTTTCTGGCTTTTTGCTTTTCCAAATCAGTTTTTTGACCCCAAAAGTGAAGATTCTAATATACGGCCCAGAACTTTATGATAACCCCAACAAATCTCAAAGACTGGCAATATCATAGACTCATAGAATAGGTTGGGTTGGAAGGGATCTTAAGGATCATCTCATTCCAACTCCCCTGCCATGGGCAGGGACATCTTGAATTAGACCAGGTTTCCCCAAGCCCCATCCAGCCTGACCTTGAACATTTCCAGGGATGGGGCAGCCACAGCTTCTCTGGGTAATCTGTGCCAGGGCCTCACCACCCTCACAGTTAATAATTTCTTTTTGATATCTAATCTAATCCTCCTCTCTTTCAGTTTAAAGCCATCACCAGTATGAGTTACCATAACATAACTCATTTATCAAATACAACCATGAGAAACCAGTTTTCTTTCTTTTGTTGAATATATATATATATATATATATATATTTGTGATATTTGCTGTTGCTGGTGACAGAAACAGAAAACACATTCCGGATTTGTGATGGTGCAAACCAGAAACATTTGCATTGGTCTAGGGGTTGGATCTAGAGGGCCACAAAATCAGCAGCTCCGTCTGAGTCCAGTGTCCTCCACTGGGCACACACAACCATTCACAAGGGCATGCAGGCCAGCGAGGTTTGCACAGTTGTTCACATCCTCAGAGGGATGTGCTGGGATGTGTGTTGTGAACGGACAGAGTCTGAGCCAAAGGACAGGTTCCCCTCCTGACCATAAGTGGATGCAATGCCATGGGCATCCCTGGCTGCAGGGTCACTGGATCTGCTTGCACCTGCACCTGAACAAGTCCTAATCTTCCTAAACTCACACACTTAAACAGCAATTACTCAATATACCTCTGCTTTCATTTCAAAGAAACTTAGTTTGCAATGTATTTTGAATTTTCTAGTAACATCACCTTGGTAACCATGGAAATTGTTTATGATAACTAGAAAACCCACTACTCTCTAATAACTGTCCTACCCAGTTACAGAACAAGTATTTTATGACAGAAAAAAGAATGAAATTGTACTGGAGTTGCCAAAGTATTTGAATACTTCTATTCCCTCTATGTCTTGAAAATACACACAAAACAGCCCTTTTTACCATACAAAACGGTGATGTAAAATATGCATACATTTGGCAACATGTGCTTTTGTTTTTCCTCTTTCCATATCATCTTTTCCCAAACTATCCTGCAGGGAGTTTGAAATTCTCACCCAGCCCTTCATCCACTCTTAATTTACAGAGTTAAGACAGAAAACAGGCAGTGTCAAAAAAAAAAAACCCACTCCCCTAAAAAAAGAGAAAGCCTCAACTTAAAGTGTCCTGGGATAAATTTTAAAAGGTTTGTAAGACAAAAGAGTGTAAACAGCATGTAGCATGAGAAAGGCTTAATGCTCAAAGAAACACCCTTCAAAATTAATACGTCTGATGGAGCTGCAAAAGCTCCTTTAGTAGCAGCCTGCCTGCATTAACACTTTTGGACAGCCTAGTGCCTTTGAGACTCCACTGAGCAAGTGTTTCAGATACATTTTTTTTATGATGCTCCAGACTGACAATCTTTACATGGCAGCAAGAGTTGACGCTCTTAAGAAAACACATTGTGAATCCCCATAAGTAAAACTAAGAAAAAAATTAAGTCGAATTTAAAAAAACCCCAAACAACAAAAAACCAAAACACACAAAAAAGGAGATTTGATTTCCCACCTCCACCCTTTAAATATGGCTAGATTGTGGCCAGTCATAGTGACCCAGTGCAATGGGCTACAAAGCCATTGCCTGGGCTTTTTATGCTGAAAAAGTTTAAGTAGATCTCAGCCCTTAAAGGGTGATGCTCATCCTCCCATTAGAAGAGTTGCTGAGTCAAAGTGACAAAAAGCATTTTAAATGCAGCAGTAGGAGAGTCCCATCTGATAACTAACACACTCCACTCTCCTGGATAACGTGTATTAAGAGATGACAACACATACACAGCAATGCAGCTCAGCTCTCCCTGCTCCTGTGGGCAACCTGGGCAGCCTCCCTCTCCTCTATCCCCACACCCTCTGAAGCAGCAATTTGTGGCACGAAGCTCCGGTGAGACACTCCAAATCTCACTCTTTATTTTTTTTTTTTCCAACTCTCCTCATTCAAACAATCTCAGCTTGAGATAGCTCGGTATATTACTACGCCTGTCAGGGAGATGGTGAGAATAATACGGGCAAAAAGGCCGGGCTCCTCCTGGCCGGGGTTGTGGCAGGGAGCACAAAGGGGCTGGCGGGGGGCAAGGGGGGCACAGCCCAGCATTTCCGCTCCTCTACCTACCTACGTGTCTAATCGCTGGTGAAAAAGTCTGCAGCACGGCAACTCCAGGCTGCATGACACAGGGGAGCTTTGAAGTCCTGAGCATTGGTTCCACCCTGCACCTCAAACAAAGCAGGAGGACATGTCCCCCCGCCCCGCGGCACGTCCTGCCCACGCCGTGCCACAGCAGCAGTGTGTACACCCCTGTGCCAGCACCACCTCGGCACCAAAGTGTACACCCACAGCAGTCAGGACTGTGGCAGGAGAGCCCTGCCTGGGGGTCACAAGGGTTCCCAGCTCTCCAAAGCTCTCTCCAGCCTGGCGATGCTGTGCGCTGGTGGGTGAAAGCAGCTGCCAAGATAGGGCAATGAGCTCTTCTGCACCTTGCACCATGAACCTTCTGCAGGTTCACAGAATCACAGAATCAATTAGGTTGGAAAATACCTCTGAGAACATCAAGTCCAACCTATGACCAAACACCACCGTATCAACCAGACCATGGCACTGAGGGCTACATCCAGCCTTTCCTTAAACGCTTCTGGGGATGGTGACTCCACCACCTGCCTGGGCTGATTCCAATGTTTAATCACCCTTTCTGTGAAGAAATTCCTCCTAAAGCTAAATCTTCCCTATGACTATGTCCTCTTGTCCTGTCATATCCCTGGGGAAGGATAAGGTCCCACAACCAGGTATCTCACCTTTGGGGTGGCGGGACAAGATTTGGGAATTCTACATGTGTGGTGAGAGCGTGCTATGTGACAGAATCCTAAAGGTGAGAACCAGGATGAGTCTGCAGCATGGCAAGGAGGACAAACAGCCTCATCCATGGGACAATGAGGACATACCCTGGAGGAATTAGAGGGGTTGTATTGGCCGCCCATGCCAGTGGCTGCTCAGAGACATTCCTTGCAGAGAAACTACCTCCCCCATTGGCACCCTGCCCTTTCTGAGTCAGGCCAGGATGCTCTGTAATTTTTCATGTAGGAAAAATGATTTTTCCCTATAGGAAAAATTATTATGTCTCTCTTAATTTAACAGGCCCTGCTGATATCTTCAACAGCACTATACCAACTTACTCCAAGAAAGCTTCTGACCATACCCCAGCTTATTCTGAATCAACTGGAACAGCCTACAGTTTTGGGAAAGTACTTTTAAAGGAATTAGCCTGGGTACAAAGTGAGCTGTAAAGGAGTGATTAGAACTGAGCCCAAACACCTCACCTTTGGCATACACAGAAGTTGGTTGCAGTTTTCTTTTTGCTGGGGGGTTTTGCTCACTAAAGCCACCAAGATGAGAAAGTGATGGCATTTGATTGAGGAGCACCACTGGATGCACACCTCACACCAGCTACAGTGCTGAGAGCATGGGTACCTGCAGGAAAGGCTGTTCACAATCTTTCATGGATCCAAGCTCTGTGTGGTTATTTGCTCAAAGACTCATCCAAAGTAATGTTTTTTTCACTGGGCATTACAAATTTACAGCAAAAAACAAGCAAGGGAGTCTGGCCAGTGGACAGCCCAGCAACACAAAGCCAGTGCAAAGACCCCTCTTGATTTATTTGCAATCAAGATGATTTCATGAAAAATGGTGTGCTCACTCAGGTACCACCAGCACAGATCCAGGGTCAAGCCCCCTCTGCAGCTCTTCTCATTCCTTCCCTCATGGTCACAAGGAGGACTCAGGAGGGAATGAGGGCAGGATTAGGCCATGAACTGTTAGAATATATCCGCTGTGTTTCAAGCACTTTTGTACATATCTGAGAAACTAGTGCCTGAGTTAATGATTAGGCCCCCCTGAATCACACCAGAGAATCATCTGCACAATGTTTTTCATATTTCCTCGTTTCTTTAATTCTCTGTCACAATTATAAACTAAGGAATTTTCCAATTAAGATAATTTACATAAGCAAATGTGGCTTAGTGTAAACAATTAGCATCATGTTATTACATAAAAAAGCACAATTAATCCACAGATTTTCCTAAAGACTATTGTATTAAGAAAGAATTTGTGGCAATCCTGGTACCTTCCTTGGTTTCTTATTTGTGCTGTTGAAATGAGAGCAGCAGCAAGGCTGCAGTATGTGTACACTTCATCCTGACAGCACACACCCAAACACACACATCGCCCTTCATTCTGACCAGGTAGCCAAGGTTTCATGCTCTAGGATCATGCTCCAGATCAGGAGGCTGACGTGAAAAAAACAACAAACCAAAAATCACATCCCTGACTAACCTTTACCACTGTCAATCTTTTTGTTCCTCTTCCCAATCAAAAAATTGCAAGTCAAATTTTATTTAAGTACCCTTCATAAATATTTTCAAAAGGTGAAGCAAAGATCAAAGCAATATACAAAACAGCTCCCTAATTTTGCTTTGTTTTATTTGTTTTACTCAAGCATCACAGGGGCATCAGGTGGCAGGCTGTGATGATTTTTAATGATTCTGTTATTCCAATGCTATCTCAAATGTTTCTTTGCATTTTATTTTTAAATGTTTTCTATTATGGGGCAACAAAGAGCCATTCATTCTGCCTAGCAGAAACCTTAGTTTTGATTAAGCACTTCTGGTAACCATTTAGGGTGCTAAAATCTATCATTGCATTTAATTATCCTTGGTTTTTTATAGTCTTCTTTATTGCTCATTAAATTACTAAAGATGCTTCTGTGGTTTGTTCTTAAGGAAGGATCAGCAAGCAACATATGCTGGTGAAAGGTTGCTCAGGTTTCCACAGCATCTGAAGCTGTCAGCATAAATTCACTGATTTTGTTTTATCAAAGGATAAGCAGCTCTTGCAAAGCCCTGGCACTTTGGTCACCAAAGTAATAGTCACATAAAAGAGGCCTTTCAGGTATTTGGCCTGGTGAGCAGCATTATCCCAGAGTTCAAAACATTTGGACTATAATTCAAAGCTGAGCAAATCATTTTGGCTATGAACATGGATGTGAAGGTATTTGTTTTCCCTGGGCAAAGCCATCTTGGCATCTTTTGCAAATAACACTATGAGATCTGCAACGCCCCTGGGTGTGTGACAAGGGGCTCCCCCACCCTTCACCACTTAGCCTCTGCCGAGATAGCCAGAAGATATGTGCCAGTGGGAGACCTTGAAGTTGCCAAAGCACTGAAAACACTGGCCACTGTTCCCACACAACATGAAAAAACGGCCCCAAATGAGCCATGGTGGCATCCTGATTATACCACATCTACAGATGTCATGAGCAAGCATCCCTGGTGCTGGTCCCTTTGCCAACTTTAGCCACAGCAGCCCCTGGTTTGACCACCACACACAGCTCTTACCCCAAATCACAGACAGAAGTAGTGACCATTTGGGCAGAAACTCCACTGGAAAAGCACATGGTTAATTTTTGTTACTGCTACTCATTTATAACTGATTTCCCCCTGACCTTCTGATGCTCCCTGCTCATTGCTTCCTCCCAGCTTCCTCGTGCTGGGATCCTGATGTCCTCAGAGATGCTGTGGATGGATGTGTGTGGGTCTGGGGAGCATTTGCTCCTCCTGCATGTTCATCTCTATCCAGCTAGGATGCTGCAGCAAGGGTTCCTGTGTTAGCATGGTGCATTGCACAGTGAAGACTGGCAGCCAAACTAGGGTGATTTTCCAGTCTCCCAATAATACAACTGACAGACCAAAGCCAAAGTAAATATATCACTTTTTTTCCCCTTCAGAGCATGTGAAAAGATGCAATGGAGTGTCAACTTAACCCATCAGAGGACACACCATGTCCCAACATGCAATCTCTGCACCAATGGCCTGCAGGATGCCCTGTCTCAGCCCAAAAGCCACATCCACCACAGGAGACTGAAAAACCTGGGCTTTCCCTCTGAAAACCAGCAGTTACTACACACTTTCACCTGTCTCACCTCCCTTCCCTCCTACAATGAATTCAATAGTTTAACCTCATGTTCCCTATCCAGGAACACAAAGTCTTTCCCACACTACATGAAGGCTGATACCAGCAGCGTGAAGCATCCTCCCAGCCTCTTCCAGACACCCCAACATCAAGGCCTCCTTCCTGCCCTATCCCGTTCTGGTGTGGCAACATTTTGGCAGCACAGTGTAGCCTGGGTCACCAGGCTTTGCTTTGCATCAGGCTTTGCAGCTTGGTGAGTTTCAGAACTACTGTGTGCTTCTTTTTTCATGGTTTTTTTATTCCTTCACCTAGTCTGTCAAGTTAGGAAAAAATAGTAATCACAATACATGTGGTTGCATTAACTCAGTAATAAGATTACCAGCTGATGCTGGGACAGAACAGTGGTTTTATCTGTTTGGTTACTTTATGTAGTACTAAAGCCACATTGGTATTTAAACATTATATTACACTGTGGTTTTATAATCTCAAATGAAAGCTATTCAGTTAATTCTCTGAGATGCATTATGTTCTCAGATTCCCTTTAAACTGGTCTTACTCTCAATGTATTTACTTAACTGTGAAACCATGAGCAGCCCATATGAATACAGCAGGGATTTCCCCTTTTCATAAATTTATGCACTCTACCTTTTATCAGCTTAGCAAATAACATGGCTCAAGGGTTTTACAGGTTTCCACTTCCTCTGCTGCTACCTTTTTTTGCAAGAGCTTGTCTTATCTTTCCATTTAAGGCATCTTGCAGGCACATCTCAAGTCCCCAGCAGCTGTCACTTGCTGATTCCATGAGGCAGGATCTGCTATGGCTTTAGGAACCCCATGCATGTGGACTGGAGGTCTGTTTGCCTCCAGACTATGGAAATACTCAGTGTGTGTCTCCAGTGTGCCTCGTGGCAGCAGGGCTGGTGCCAGCACAGGGATGCTCAGCTTGTGCTGCAGTGCCCCCCATCCCAGATAGGCACACCTGCCCTGTCAGCAAGCCACAAAATAGCAAACCCAAACTGGAAATAGAAGAAAGTGGGTGAGGAAACAAGACAACATCTGGAAGGTCCATACAAGGTTCAACTATGTCTTGCCTGTGACCACAAAACCAAAACCAAGGCTGGTCCTGTTTCACTCCCTTTCCTTCAGATCCTGCATCCTCAAGAGTCTGAGCCCACCTTCGGGGCCTGAAAGGCACAACGAAATGATTAGTCACGCTCCATAAAGCTGCCTCCATCCAGCCACACATGAATCTGCCCAGCACCTGGAGGACACCAAAGTCTGGGCTGGAAGGAGCCCAGCACAGACTGTCCTCACCAGTGGCAAAAGTCCACATGGCAAAGGTCCAAGATGACACCTCCAAAGGTGGGAGCACCAGGCAGCAAAAGATCCATCCCTTTAATCAATGCACCAGCAACCAAACCAAAACTGTGGACAGTGGGTTTAGGGTCAGCACTGAATGACCCCAGTCACCCCTCCACTAGCTAACTCTATAGCTCTGGAAGGTGACCCAACACCTCTGCATCATCTTCAGGCATTGCCACCAAGCAAGCAGCACTGGGAAACAAAGTCACATTGCTTGAGAAAAGGAGGGGAAGAAGCACAAGAAAGGGAATATTAATAGGCAATTAATGTCAGGACAGCACATGCTGTTTTCTCCAGAAAGCTTTTCTTTCCACTTTCACTCCTGTTTCTCCTTTGGGAAAACCAGACAGAGAAGCACAAACCTCCTAAGTGCTGCCCAACTATCAGTAGAAGAGGCAGAAGCCCACTTCCCCCCATGGCTGTCTCCTCTGCCAGGCAGACCTCACCCCCCTGTGCCCCAGCTCATGCTTCTGGTGGGCTGCTCTCCAAACCTGGGGCTCCCCAAGGTCACAGCAGGAGGGGGACAGCTGCAAGCACAGGTAATGTGTCTGTTTGTCTGGAGCTCTTGCTCCAAAAATCTGTGCAGACATGAGACCAGGGGTGGGCTCCAGGGATGGTGGACCTGCACGGCAATGCCAGTGTGCCACCTCTGAAGCCACATATGGGCTGCAACAGCACAGCTGCTGATTTATCAGTTATGTGTCTTAAACAGCTCCTTCTCCCTTACAATTGCTGTGTTTCCATGCTCGGATGGGCAGGAGCAGGATGTCAGGGCTCTATTTAGCCAAACATAGCCTTTGGTGGAGGGGTGCCTGCAGGTGGGGGGGAGCATTTCACAGCAATGTAGTCGGGGTCTTAGCAGAGACTGCAGTATTTCAGCAGCTCTTGGGAACTCTCAACTGAAATACAGTGTAATTGCTGCGGTGTCTTCCCGCTGCAAACAGCCACTCACCCAGATGGCATCCCTGGGAAGAGCAGCCACGTTATCACCCGTGTCGCACTTGGCATTGCGTGGATTTGGCAGGGTGGCAGCTCCTGCTGTTGATCTGGGGACACAGTGTGGTTGTGGGGGGATGCAAATCCAACATACCGACACATATTAAAGCCCAGCAGATGCAGGCAGCACTGGCAAACCACTCACCCTGTCTGGTGTCACCCCTGTGAGCTGTCGTGACCCACCTGAACACCTCCATGGGTTAGCGGGGTTTCTGATCTCCCTGCCCCTCGCCTCTCTGATCCACCCTCCCCAGTCAGTCCGGGCTTCTGATCTCTCAACTACTAATCCAATCTGCCCCACAGCTGCTCCGGGACTCTGATCTTCCCTCTTCAGCCGCGCCAGGCCCGCTGATTTCCCCTGGCTTCCTTAAGCCTCTGATCTCCCCTCCTCAGCTGCTCCCATCTGGACCCTCACTGTCCTCCAGCCACGGACAAAGCCCCAACTGCAAAATGGCTCCTTCCCAGTCCTGCCTGCAGGGTGGGTGCTGCCAGGAACTGGGCAGCACCTGGGGATGGGGGCACAGGCAGACCTCCACCTGGGCAGGACCCTGCTGTCGGGTGACTCCATGCACACGGCAGGTCCCAGGGGCTTGTGCACAAGGAGGATGCGCAGCAAACACACACACTTGCAGTATATTCACCATGTAAGGGTGTTTGTGTGCCTAAAATCTCCCTGTTGACTCCCACAGGCACTGTGCAGGCACACTTTGGACACTGTAATTTATCCACTCCCTACTGCTCCTCAAGAGAAGTTGCACCTCCACCAGAGCCCTCCACTTGTCTGGCCACTACAAAGAGAAAATAAAAACTATTTTCAAAAGATAACCAGCATTTTCATGCTTTCTCACCCTCCCTGGGGGCTATGCTCACTTTCTCAATGGAAGTGGGGAGTCTCTCACATCCACATGACTCCAGGAATGGGACACTGAGCAGAATCACAGTGGGTTCAGAGCAAAACTACAGGCATTGGATTTGCCCCAATCACTGCCATGGCCATAAGCTCTGACCCACCACAGGCCAGGAGGAGAAGATGGGTGTAAGGATAAAGAGCCTCTGTGAAGAGGCTCTCTCTCCTTCTAGTGATGTGAACAAAAGGGAGGAACGTGCCAGATTGGATTGTCGCACAAAGTGTTATGTACACCTCTGATTACAACAGAAAAGGATTCGGTGCTCCAGGCAAGGAACCACTAAGTACTGCAATTTTTGTGTCCCCCAGAGGTGGCTATGTGCTGGCACTTTTCATGCCAAAAATAAAAATATTTACAAATTATTTCACTTGGGCAAGAAAAAGATCCAAACATCGAGGGAGGCAATGGGAAGCTGAGAGAGGGAAGCAGAGGAAGCAGCATCACTGCTGCCAGAGCAGCTCCTGGGAGCTGGAAAGGACCTTCCCTACATCGTTGCCTTCTGCACTGCAGGCAGACAAACTGCTCCGCTCGGAGGCCAAACAGTGGGTGAGGAGTAATCTCCCTTCCCAAGAATATTTGCCTGCTAATCGCAATGCATTATCAGCTAAAGCAGTTTCATAATGAAGCAATAAGACCCAATGAAGTTGATGTTATCATAGGATAATTGGCCATGTCAGGCAGCCAGATGCCTCAAGGCAAAAGCAAAAGCTGTTTAACGTTCCAAGAAGGTCAATCAGCAGATAACGTCCATTTCCTCTGAATTTATTGCCACTGTATTGGCCATTTCATTGAAGGAGCTTTCAACAATTTCATCCCTGATGGTATTTGTATATACTTGTACTCATGTTAAAATTGCTCCAGGGTTATAATAGCACTTAAGAACTTCTCCAGTTTTTTAAAATAAAAGAGTGATATAGTCTGACTATGGGCTCAGAGAAGCCAAGCTCTGGACAAGCAGAATTACTATAGGAGGGACCAACAAATAAGCTTTTGAAAGTCTCATCTCAGTGAAAACTTCAGGTAACCAATGCATTACTGCAGTTCCAGCCATCAAAACAAATGCAGGCTGTGCACAGAAACCTGCTGCCAGATGGTCACAGCAAGAAAGAAATCACTCCCCTAATCCAGTGCCTGTGCCTGCCATGCACAGAGTTGCAGGGAGTGGGGGAAAGTGCTCCAGCATCACCCTCACCCCAGCCTGACACGGGCTGCCCCAGGTGCCCAGCAGACCTGGCATACCTGAGGAGACAGTGTCTCCCATCCCAGCAAGGTGAGCCCATCAGGCAGCAGGGACATGGGGACACAGCCCAGGACTTGCTGGGCTGAGGTCTGGGCTGTACGACCTGCAGGATCCAGCCTTTGCTAAATGCATATTTCTTATTCACACACATCACCCCATGGCACTTCCCTCCTTCAGGCTCTACATTGATGGTAACCACCACCTGACAAGGCCCCAGGTAAATCGTTCTGGTCTCCTCCTGCAGGTGGGGAGAGCCAGGGCCACACTTTGCAATCACATGCTCCAGCACAGAGCAATTCACTCGGAAATAGGAATGAATGGAAAAGAGAGACAGCACAGCCAAAAACCAGGCTTTGTGCAGTCATATGAGACATCTGATCAGCTTAAACAGCTATAACCACCCAGACAAGAGCCACGTTCCTTCCAACACGGGTAGAAGGGAGGTTGTTTCACTGAGTGCCCAGCTGGCATTTTACAGCAAAGAAAACCAGAGCAGTGGTGTCTTTCCATGAGAAGCACAAAGCAGGGCAGGACATGCTTCCCAGCCAGCTCTATCAGAGGAAGAAACTGAGGCAGGGAGAAATGACTTGCAATAGCTGCAGTGAAAAGGAGAGCATGTCCCAGCCCAGTTCCAAGGCTGTCTCTCAGTACTAATACCATTAAGCACAGCCACGTCCCTTCATAGCACTTAATGGCTTATCAATAATGTGGTCATTTCCCTTCTCATCTGCAAACAAAGTGGTGTATTTTAGAGAGGTTCATATACCGGAATAAAGAGAGAAATTTGTTCCTGGAGGCCTTTCCAGCAATCCCTGGAAAAAACACGGGTAACACCAGGGTAAACCTGCTCAGGCCAAGACAAGAAAAAAAGTGTATATAGCAAAAGATGGATCTATATGCAGAAAGCACATGGAAACTGCTGCAGTTTGGAAAACATGACAGACCACCAAGATTCCCAGGGAACTGAGCAGAGAACCTGAAGCCAAACACTCCCACCTTCAGCTGCAGTGCTCAGCACAGGAGAAAGCACCATGGCTCATGTCCTTCCCATCAAAGAGCTGCATTTTCAGTCACCTTTTGCTGAACTCTTCAGAGTCTTACAGAGCAGCAGGTTCTGGTGTTTCAAGGTCCAAGCCTCTCAGAAAAAAAAAAAAAGTGGTATTCTAAATTGTCACATTTTAACCCATTTTTAATTTCTTTAAGAAGATCTTCAAGCAGATCAGTTGCTGGGAACTGGCTCTACCCACACCCTGCTTCTGAAACCCACCCACAAGGACATGCTGCACTTCCACTGACTGCATCACACATGTCTGCTTTCAGCCAGAATCTGCCCAAATCTACCCAACACCTTCTCCAGTACCTCCTTTCAATGTCCATCTTGCTCTGGGCCTGAGTACCTTCAGTTCTGTCATGCTCAGAGCCACCCCCATACACCATGGGCAACCCTTTCCCTCCTGCACTCACATGTCTGACCCAGACAAAATCCACCAGGGAAGAGAAGGCTGAGAGTACAAGGCTTCTTTCCTCCAGCCCTCCCCTGGTAGCAATAGTTCATGATGGCCTCCTATGGAAATCTTGACCCTGCTCAGGAATCCTGCCCAAACTCTCTGATAGAACAGACATCTGCTACTGTGAGGTTGGACAGCCAAGGGCCAGCTCCAGGGCCAGAAAGAGGATTTCTCCCAGAAGAGGCCAGAAGGCTGATGGATCCCTGCCCTTTGTCCATCCCTATATGTTTTATTCCTTCCTGATATCAGCAATCTTGAACAATCCAGAAATTCCTCCAGATAAAGCAGCATAAAGACTCTAATTCTGCATGGAAGCTGGATCTTCTAATTGTATTAGGGATTTATACACTGAGTTAGTAAAATACCATATGGCTCTTGTAATGCAGGCTGGTTTTTCCTTGGCAGGCTGTGTAAGCTGCTAACAGCAGACAAGGTCATAACATGCCTTCTTATCACTGCTTTATGTTCTGGATCCCAGTCCAGCTTTTACTGCATGTCATCCAGCAGAGAGATTGGATGTACTTGCTAACCTCTTGCCTTCCCAAAAGGATTCCCCTTCCCAAATCTTGTGGCTGGAGCACTGCCTCTGCATTGTCTTCAAAGCTTTCAGTCAGGCATTGTCCTGGGTGGAAACCATGTTCTAAATATCTCAGGGACTCATGCTCTCCATCCTTCACCACACTGTACCCTGCACATCCTTGCTGGAGCTCCAGCCCAGCAAGCATTGAGGTCCTTTTCATAAGAGCTGCCCAAGCTCATGGACCCCACGAGTGGGACTTGCATTAAACTGGCCCAATGAAAACAACAAATCAAACTTGTCCACTCATATATAGCCCTTTTTTGGAGGTCCATGGTGGCTGGTTGCCATCCATGCAGCTGTTCTATCATCTTCCCAAAGGTGGCACTTCAAACCGGACACAGTTTCTGTGCCATTTCCAAGGGCTGCCAGTCAAACCAGATGGAAATCAATAAGGAAAGGCTTGTTCTCTTTCCCTCGTTAGTCATTTCTAGGCTGACATAATACACATCAACCCAACAAACAACTTAATGCAAGCAACCAGAAATGCAGACACTGCACTCTTTCCCTCAGCCTAAGCAAATCTATTAAATATATCAAATAAACATGTGAAATTAATGGGCTGGCCCAAGTAAAGGGAACGGGTGGGAAAGTGGGGACACCTGTTCTCAACAAGATATCCCTACCAGTTTCCTTGCACACCAAAGGCCACACAATGTGCCCCAAAGGAGGGGACAATGCAAGGGCTGTGAGTGGAGCTGCCCACACCAGAAGGCAGGTTTCCTGTGCGAACTCCTGCTGGCAGCTGGATGTTGTTTTTCAGGTTGGCTTCACAGGAGTAGAGCCTTGCACTCCTCTTAAATTAGTCACCTCTGGGTCTCCCTGCTTGGTTTCACCCCATGATGATGTCTGCCTGAAGGGCAGAAGTCGTGTGTGGGAAATTTTCCAGATTTCCAGGAAAGGGAAGGCAATTCTTTTTTATCCTCAGAAAAGCAATTGAGTTTCAAGTCTGAATATTTGGTCCAGAAGTGGTTTCTCACCAACACAGTCCAAGTACAGAAAATAATGAAAAAGGCAGGGAGCAACCATTCTGTCACAGCTGCATGACCGGCTCCCAGTCAGCCCCCTGCGTTAACCACATACATTCACTTTATGAAATCACCACAGAAAGCTATAAATGATGCATGAAAATTAAATGAGAGAACTCCAACCAAGGCATGAGTCCCTGGCCACATGGCCGGGTTGGGCTTGGGGAGGGCGGCAGAGGGGCAGACAAAGCAGAGGCAGACAGGGCACTGTGTGCCGGGGAAACCAAAACAACCTGCCCAGCAGTCAGCTTTTGAAAGCTGAAGCTGTGTTTTGGGAGGTGGTTGAAACAGCAACAGTTTGAAAGGTATGAATATCCCAGAACAGGGGGAAAATCAGGCTTCAGCCAAAGCACAAGGTGTGTTCAGGGAGACCACCTCTAAGCTGAGATTAACTTTAAGGAGAGGTATTTTCCATGGCTATGGGTTCACTTACACATACAAAAGCCCTGATGCAGTCATGCAGCAGTGAGCAGGGGTGGCAGGCACGACCATGGGAATGGCACACAGGACCAAGCCTGGGCCATGCTCTGCCCTAGATGCTGCTTCATCAAAGTTAAGACTTCACATGGGCGTAGCCTGTCCCCCACTACTCCTCCTGCTCCTTCACAACAGCCATCGGCATTTCTACAACAGCACTGCACAAAAAAGCATGAATGTGGAACTTTTGTAGAGGAGTACTGTCATCCTACTTGGTCCATAGCTGCCCAGCTATTAGGAGCAGCCTGGACTTTCAGGGCAACCCTTCCAAAACTAGGGGCTTCATATTGAATCCAAGGCCACTTAGGAGGGCTGCCAGCCCAACAGAAAAAGCTTCTGCTTACACCAGGATTTAGGTCCAGAAGCAGGACTTGCAACTGAGAGAGAAGTCAGAAGAAGAAATGCCAGGAGATGGTCTTCCAAGTTTGTATTCTTTAGCATTATTGTGCAAATGGCTGGTGGACAATATGTCTCCTCCAGAGACTGGACAGGAAAGTATAACTCCAATTCAAGACTCTCATGTTTGCTCTCAAACCTCAGAAACTCCACAGCCAGCATCAGTGCTGGCCAGAGGACAACAGCAAGAGATTGGAGCTGTGAATGCTTTGCAGACACGGGATTCGAAGAGACATCTAAGTAGGGGGCAGAGAAGCAATAAACCAAATCTCACCCACAAAAGCCTGAGATTCCTTACACAGGCACAGCTCCGGATGAAGCCAACAGGCTGTTCTCCCGTAACATCTGCAGAACTAAATTGCTTTAATTGCTCTAGATACAATAGCCAAACCTTAGACCCTAATCTGGCTGCCTAACACTCTTGCTTGGTTGAAAATAACTCCTGTGAAAGCAACCAGCTGGGTCGGAGCTGATCAGACAGCAGCATGGAGCAAGGCGGGTCTCACCCCACAGCCCACACTGGGGGGACCCTGCGGAGATCCCTGCCCAGGAAGAGGGGTAGTTGCTAACCTCCCACAACCTCAGGTAACTCCTTGCTTTGTGTCCATAACAAACTCTCCAAAATCCCTGCCTGGGCACCTCCTTTTAAAGAGTAATATTTGATTCATTCCCTAAAATTCACGCACCTCTCTAGCCAGCCTATGCGGGATGGCCAGGGCACGGTTGGTCCAGCTGATTCCGCTTTCCCTCCTGCCCCTCATCTGGCCAAAGGATGCAGAGGGAAAACCCCATTTCTCCCCATATGTGCCCGGAAGAAGAAAGCACAGCACTCAGCTGGATCCCTAAAAATTGTCATAACACAAACAATAAATACCCATCATCATAATTTCAGACTCCTGCTCCCTGCATAGCATGGGTGACAGCCAAATATTCACGGCCAAAGTTGTGGTGCCTGCAGTTACACAACCAAATAAAGAGCCAGACTGTCAGGGTGCTGCCCATGTTGCCTCCCATCAATAACAGGAGCTGACTATTAACAGAAGACAAAACATGATGAGAAAATGTGGAAAATGTGTGCACATCCAAACAGTGAGGCTGTTTGTTTAGAAGCCAAAATACTGACGTGGGTACCAGCTTTTAAAATTCCTTAACCTTTCTGTTGGCTATGTTAAGTCAACTGCATCCAAAATGATCATGTATATTTGACATGCAAGAAGACAGCTGCATGTATTAAGAGGAGTGAATAAAAAAATAAATAAATTCCATGTGGATTTTAGGGTTTTCTTTTGGTCAATAATATTTTTGACAGAAAATACATTCTTGTAAGAAAAGTATTCATGAACCATCAAGTATAATATTTTTTTAACCCTCAAGATATTTAGTTTTCTTTAACCAGTCCAGGTAATGTACAGGTAAATTGTCTGGAAAATAATCAGTTGCCAAAATAACCAACAAAGATTGATTTTTGAGCATTTTTTCCACGAAAAGCAGAGTATAAACTCTCAGCAAACTCTAACTCACAAAGGAAAAGGAATAACCATTGTGAAACAGATCCCTTTCTGACTGTTTTTTTAGTCCCCCAGAAAATGTGCTGAGCAGAAAAAAAGCAGCCCAAAAACACAAACCAGAGTCTCATATTGGGAACTAGATTAAAACCAGACAGACAGATACATGCCAGCTTTATTTTTGTGTCCCTTCAAAAGTGATTTTTGACTTCCTTGAGTTCTCAGAGTGCTCTTTTGCCTCTGTCTCAGTCCCCAGCCAGCACATGCGGTTACATTGGTCACACCAGCCACATCACAAGCCCTAACCCAGAGCATTTGTTCTCAGCTGATGCAACACATCCCAACATACAAATGGCTTCAGAAAACACAGCTTCCTTTTGTAAAAGAAGGTTCTTCCTCCATTGAACACAATGCAGCTTGAAAAAGAGAAGGTATGCCGTATTTTGCTGGCTCACCATGAGGGAAGGGCTCAGAAACACAAGTACTGCAGATGTTTGGCCTTCTCTCCTGAGGCCCTGAATGCTCAGGTTTGCTTTCCCAGATGCCACTGCCTCAGCTGTCCCCACGGCTGCCTGGGGTGCTGTCACTGCAGTCAAGGGGTTTGGGAAGCTGCCTTGGAATCCACTGTGTATTATTTCCAAATATCACTTTGAGACATTATTATTATCACATATATTATTTTTATTCTTTGACCTATTATCATCATCATCATCAGATAGAGGCACATCTTCTTACCGCTGTCCCTTTGGTCATTGCAAAATCCTAGACAAGGGGCTAGAGATGTTACAGCCATCCATGCAACATTAACTGACAAAATCTGAGCTGTCCCAGGACTCTTCCTTCAAATGCAGCCAGCCCAGCTGCATTTCTGAAATAAAATTTTGAAGACATTCAGAAAGAGATGTTGTATACAGACCCAGAACTGTGCAGATCCACCTACTACTGGAATATCCCTCTTGGCTATGACATGAGCACTTTACTTGTTTGCTGGGCTCCCTGTACAGCTGAAGGACAGTGCCTCAGCAATTTGGGCAGCACTTATGTTGCTAAATTAGATCTCAGTGGCCCATACAAAGCACCTTTCATACACCTCTCCCCCTCTCCTGTGACCACAGAATGTGAGAGAGTTGAGGTTGTTCAGCCTGAAGAAGGGAAGGCTCCAAAAAGGCCTTATTGCCACCTTTCAGTAATTGAAGGGAGCCTATAAGAAAGATGGGGACAAACATTTCAGCAGGGCATGTTGTGATAGGACATGGGGTAATGGTTTTAAACTAAAAGAGGGACAATGTAGATTTAGTCTGTGCAGACCCATCTGGGGCTGTGTTGAGCCATGCACTGCAGTGCCTTGCCCTGTCATGCCAGGAGGCTGAGGGTGCCATGCCAGTCCCACTCAACTCTGGGCACCCTGTCCATGTCTGCCCATGTGTGGAAAGCAGCCTTTGTAAGTCCCAGTTAGAGGATTAACTGCCACTGCAGTGGAGTGAAGGGCTCCTGGGACAGCAGGTCCCTGCTGTGCGGGAGCGGAGGGACAACAAAGGTGACACAAGAGCTTCAGCCCTGGATGGACAGCAAGGGAGGGGGGATCAGTTGCCCACAGCTGCATATGACATGGTGCCAGCACTGGAGGACAAGCAAGGTTGGGTTTAGGGGTTGTCTGCTGTTCAGAGATTCCAGACCCTTTTGATCCAGCAGACACAGGCTTTTTTCCCTTTCACAGGCACAGCCGGAGCCTGTCTGTCCACAGGGGCTTTTATCTCATACTAGGACAGAGACAGGGCTCTTAGGACAGCTCTGGCTGAAGATGTTGCCTTCCAGGTGATCCTTTTTTTTGTGGCAGCCATCCATTTTAGTGCTTTCTGAGAGCTGGATTTTTTTTTTCCTTCCAAAGTAGCTTTTGCCAAGAAAACAAGCAGGATTTGTTGAGTAAATGTACCTACAGGCTTAAACTGAAGGCATTTAAAATAGAAATAAATCAAAATGTAAATATGTTATCATGCACACCTAGGGTCTGATCCTGTGGAAATTTACTCCTGAGAATAATCCTTACCCAGGCAACTGCAGCAGTGCCTTTGAACTCAGCCAGACTATGTGGGAGAGGAGGGAGCATCTCATAAATACACAACGAAGGGAGGCTCAGACCCTAGGCTACCTTGGCCAAGGTGTAAGAAATTTGGAGGAGGAATTACTTTTGAGGAGTTCTCATGACATTTTGGAAGTGTTGGTGTCACCGGGACCACTGGTCCTGAGCCCTGGAAAGCAGTTTGGAAGATGGAGAAGAAACTCCAGTGTGAACAGAAGGATGTTAGTCCACATGATTCCCTGGAGAGTCCCTTCCTATCCGAGATTCTCAGCTAGATAGGTGACTCCCAGGCAGGACGAGGTATATTGGGCATCCCCACAACACTTCTACTATTGCTTCTACTATTGCATAGACGTACAAAAATAGAGTCAAGGCTCTCTGGCAAGATTCTCACAAGACACATGCACATCTAGCAGAGAAGGAGATAGAGACCATATGGCTTTCTTCTGCATGTTGTTGGAGAAGAAAATTCAACAGGTTTCATGTGAAATCACTGGACTGTTGAAAAACAAAGTAGAAGATTTTGATCTTGCCAAATCATATGTCTTGTAAACAGAAATTATTGCTGCCTTTCTTGTACTTGTAAGACAGAGAGAAGGCAATCCAAGCTGTAAATAAATTACGACTAACCCGCCACTGCCAGCGCTCAGCTCTTTGCTGGATATCCTGCCCCTGCTGCCTGTCAGGAGAGGGGATTGCTCTACAAGGGGACCAAACACAGGGCAGAGAAGAGGACAGCAACTGTGCCCTGCACCCAAAGAACAAATATTCCAACACAGAACAGCACCCTCTGGCATAACCTTTATGTTTCTTTGATATTCATTTTTCTTGATCTTGGCAATTCCTTTTCCTTAGCTTTGGGTTTGGTGATGCACATGCTCTAACTTATTTTTTGGCTTCCAGGTAGAATTACAAATATATCTTCCTGCAAAATTATCAAGTCTGGAAACCAGTTTTAGTTTCATAGGAAAAGATTTCTACTTATTTTTCTTCTCAATAATTTCAGTGTTGATGGTTCTGAATTTTTTCCAGACCAAGTTACACATGATAAGGACTGTTGTCCCTTGCTACAGATTTGTCCTCCACAAGAAACACTTCCAGGTTGCTCAAGGGGTGAGTTTGTCAGCTTTGCCACAAGCAGTGCAGGCAGCAGAGACCCCCACTGAGCAAGCTGGTATGTGAAAGGGAAGGAATGGAATAAAAAAGTACCACTATTCCGAATTCATTCTGCAAACTTCATTATTAACCGATAATTAGCAGCCACAGGATTAGAAACATCACTGCAAGGTGAAAGAAATATATACACCACAGACTGGATGTCTTGAAACATAAATTCTAAGTTTTCAGGCTACCTGCTGAGGGAAGGCTGCTGAGGGCCAACAGACAAAACAAAGGGCTACGGACACAACCCATTCTATGCCAAAGGTGTCACCTCCTCCAGCAGTCACAGCTCCATCCCTTCATAAAACCACACCAAATAATCGCCCTAAGCAGGAGAGCCTGGTGCTTCTTGGGTTCCTTGGCAGGGCTAGCGTGGTTACTTTGGGCAGAATCTCCAGTGAGGAGGAGTCCCTGATGTGACACAGCCCATCTGGGAACGGAGCACCTTGGGGTGGGGGTCCTGCCTTGCTGGAGTAACAGGGGTGTTCAGAGAACCCCAAATCTCCATCGGCAACAGAGCTCAGCCTCAACCCCCAGCCCTTCCACTGCCCAGAAATACCTCAGCCAGGCATTCTTTACACTCTTATGTGACCTTTTCTGGCTCTCAGATTGACAGAGCACAGAGCCCACAGTTCACCACAGCCTTGCCAGTGCCGAGGTCTCCAGTCAGGCTTTTCCAGCAGGTTTGTTTTGGAGTCTCTGACTCCATGGCTCAGGGCTGGCCAAGAATGGTGAGTCTTTATGTATCGAGTCCTGCTTAAACCCCAGGTTAGTTGTAATTTATTTACAGCTTGGATTGCCTTCTCTGTCCTACAAGTACAACAAAGACAGCAATAATTTCTATTTACAAGACATAAGATTTGGCAAGATCAAAATCTTCTACTTTGTTTTTCAACAGTGATTTCACATGAAACCTGTTGAACTTTCTGCTCTGACAACATGTAGGAGAAAGCCATATTTTTGTTCCTTGCTTGATCTGAGCCCAGAAAGTCAATGAGAATTCCCAGTACCATCAAAAACAATGCCTAGCAGTGTGCCAGGGAGATGTTCAGCACAGCGAGTTCATGACCATCACTGCACAGCAGCCTCACACAGGCAGAGGCCACACCATTTCTAGACTGAGAAAAGGTGAAATATAATGTAAGGCTGTTTCAGCCTTGCCCATAAAATTCTTTCACACCATGTGTCCATATGCTTAACATTACAAGAGCCAGAACAAAAAGTTACTTCTCTGTTGGGCAGAGCAAGGGCACAGTGCATCCAAGTTTGTCAACACGACACATTTGCATACTTCAAATTTTTGTCAAGACACAACATGAGGGCAGTAGACATTAGGAAGTCCCAGAGATGTTCCTGCAGATACAGTGCATCGGAGGGAACCCAGCAAGATTCTTGGATCTAACAGCCAGGATTACTCATTCGCTGAACATACTGCACAAAATCAGTGCACAGCAAAGCACAGAACTGCCTTGACTCCTTGCACCCATGGTCCACCCTGCACACCCACCCATCTCTGCCTGGGCAGTCCTGCACAGACAGCTCAGCCCCAAAGGTCATGGCAGCTGTAAACTGGAAAAAAGCTGCTCATCTGCAAGGGAGAGCAACTGAGCAGTGAATCATCTTCTGGAGGGACCATGTAAAATTATTTGTAACATTGACTCTTCCCCTAAGGACCACTTCCATTTTATAACAGTGGAGCCGAAGCTGAAGTCTCCTGGATGAAGCCTCTGCTGTGCCTTGTACCAGGCTGGAAAGTCAGAAGGTCTAGTCCCAGCCTTAAAAAAAACTCCTAGAGAAGCCAGAGAGAGATGCAATGATACTTTTTACTACCCAAGGCACTTACAAGAGCCCAATTACTGCATACATTTGAAAGCAGAGAAAATTAAATCCAGATCCCACTGTCAGGTTAGGGACTCTCTGACTGCCAGTCCTTTCTGGCACTCACGATGCCTCTAGGAATGCTGCACTGCCCCAACAAGGGGGGAAATACCAACAGTTGCTAAAGACCCTGTTCTTGATATCATGTCGCCTTGAAAGGCTGAACTTCCCCATGGGTCCTTCTTGCCCTTTCCCAGTTATAAGAAACAACACGTGGTCATTCAAGGAACAGAAGCAACACCACTGTGTTATTTGCATGACCAAATGCAACTCAAATATTGAGTGTCATTTTGATTCAGAGGACATCAGGCATCTCAGAGGAATTACAAAAAAAAAAGGAAGAAATAGCAGCCTGCTTTTAGGTATCCCAAGAGGAGGAGTGGAACAAACCTCATCAAGTAAATAATATGCTTAGCCTCAGTTTTAATTTAAACCATATTTTAGTGTCTCAGCATAGCAGGAATTCCATAACATCATTCCAGCTCCCATCATTGCTACAAATATTCCTGTCCACATTTACATATGGTAGCTACGTGGTAGTTGTGTTAGCAACTCCTGTGCTAGAAGGTGGCTGAAAAAGAGCCTGATCTTTACAAAGTTGTTTCCTTTGACTATTGCTTCTAATTCAGTTAAAATTCAAGGTCTAATGTGCAAAAGGCTATTACTCATCAAAATCATAGTTTTATCAGCAAACCAATAACCACAGCACTATTCATTGAGAATGAATGGCAAGAAATGGCTGTTCAAATGAATGGGCCCGATACAGCAGAAAAAGCTGGAGACCAGCAACACAGATGTACAAAGAGAAATAAGATCACTAAAATAGAGAAACAAAGGTTTTTTGCAATATTCACATGTATTTCAGAAGGAAAACTTGGCTTTATCTTAATTTGGGCAAATAAGCAAGGAGATCTGCACCAGCCTGCAGTGTGAACAAATGCAAAGGCCTAGGAGGCATATCAGCATTTTTGGTCAAAACTCCCATGTTGGAAAGGGGAACTTCAGAAATGCAGTCCACAGCATCCTGCTGGGTGTACGGGAGTGTGGATCAGAGCACTGCTGTACACAAGGTGACTTTGTGAATGGGGATGCTCCTGTCATGGGCAGGCAACGACACTCCCCACAGCAGCAAATAAACCATGTTCAAGCAATATAAATCTCATCAGGCAGCACGGACATACGAACAGGGTTTTGGTGACAGAGGAGCAGAAAGTAGAATATACCAAAAGACAGGATGGGAGTAAGCACGTGTCATTTCAGCTTGATGACATTTCTCCAAAACTTCTCTCCAGCAGGGCTAGAGACAAGTCTCAAGTCACCAGATCAAATTAACTGCCCCACCAAAGAAGAAACACCTTCTCAAGTACCTGTGTTGTTTCAGAATCACAGAATCATATCAACATCCAACACTGCCTAGCTCGGAATATACAAAGGCACTTTAGGAAGTGATGCCCAGTGAAAAATCACTGAATATTATGGGCAGAGGATAAAGAAGAGAGAGAAACCATTTAATAATCAACTGTCAGGATGCTAAAGAACAATACAGGCAGAGATAAAAGAGAAAGAGTTGAAAGCTTTCAAAGTGAAGAGGCAGAACGCATTATTTGTGTTTAGTTAACTAGATAAAAAGCACACTGGACATACATATTTGATTTTCAGTCAGGGAGAACTGACAAACCAATAATCTTCAGAAAAAAGGAATAGCAGACAAGTCACCCCCAGCAGCAGCAGCAGCCAACACAGGGTGCAGTGTCAGGGTGAGACTGGGTGGGGAGGAGGTGTGGGGGGTGACTGTGGGTATGAGCATGGTTGGTTCAAAATGCTGGGGACATTTTGAATTATTGCATTTGGGGCTTTTAAATGCTTCTGAACTCTGGAAGCACAGGAGAGCATAGCAATGGCAGCAACCCACTGAAACACTTTGGAAACTGCAGCAAGTGCAAGGAAGGCTTCTGATATCTCCTGGGCACATCTCTCCTTTCTCCACAAAGTCAGGTTGCCTCTGGCACATTCAGTTGTCCGACTAACAGCCAGCTCCAGTTAAAAGCTATGTGGTCCCAGTTAAAAGCCATAGCCCTTCCCTGAATGAGAACTTCCTTAATAAAATATTAGATGCAAAGCTATGGGGGGACTGCAGCATGGGGGTCATGAGCAGGGAATCACCAGCTAGAGTTGCTCCCTGATTTCCTACAATACTGAAGTGAAGGCCATTGGAATGCACATTGGGTACAATTTGTACATATTATATATATATATGGATTTTAAATATATGATAGAGAGTATCTATGTATCTATGTGTCTATATGTCTATGTATCTATGTTTCTATCTATCTATCTATATCTTCCAAGGTAATTTTTAATATATTTCCTTTGTTTGTTTGTTTTAAAGAGATTTACAGAATTGTCCTCACAGCAGTGCAAGTCTCTGGATATGCTGCATTTTCTGTGGCTCAAAAAGGCTTTATAAACTTCTGTGAGATAATTGGCACAGTTTGCTTGGCTAAATTAGAGAGAGATTTCCAAAGGCTGAAATGGCAATGAAGCACCTAAATCCCATTGGCATTCAGAGACTTGCTCTCCTTAATCACTTTGGAAAGCAGAAAGCTTTGCCGCAGCTGCACTGTGGTCTCCTCTGTACTCTGGGCAATAAAAGATAATGCATGTATATTCAATCTTTCAATTTGGGCTGAGGAATGTGGTTCTTTTGCTGACTTCCAGAACTGCTCCAGTCATGACCGGCAACACCAGCAGCAGCCAAGTGTTTCTCTCAGTGCCACAGAGCTCTGTGGAAAAGCCCAGAGCAATATTTTCTTTGAGTGTAGCCTTGTTTGGAGCCAACATTCTCCCCATTTTCCTTTATATTTGAGACTTTGCAAAACATGAGCCCGTCTATTCTTCACCTGAACTTCTAATCCTGTTTGGAACTGACTCCATGACAACCAGCTTCCATAGGAGAAATCCAGCATGGGAAACACAGCTCCGGGTCAGTAAAGGGTTTTTCTGCTCCATTTGTGTAAAGGTGGTGATTTCAAGGTGTTCTCCTGGAGAAGCCTGGCAGTAAACTGGCTTGCCCTGGGAAAGGCAGAAATTTAGGCCCCTAAAGGTGTAAAAGGTGCAGCTTTGCTGTTTTTTGGAATTGTATGGTTTTCTAGAGCAGTGGATGCTCAGCTCATGTCTGTGCCAAACCCCATCTATTTTACCTGCAGGCTCTCAGCTGGCAGAAACCAGGAGCAGGACATGCAGAAGTCACTGAATTCCCAAAGGTCCTCACTTTGCCCTCCTGAGGGTCGCACCACGTCTCCTCACTGCCACTGCCCAGCAGGGAGCTCTGCAAGGTGTGAGCTGCAGAGCCCACAATGGTGCTGGGGGTGGCAGTGGCTCTAAGTGACAGTGACTTGGGAGCGGGGAAATCACAGAATGGTGTGCTCAGCTGCCACGCTACAAAACCAGTAGTGATTTAGTGCTGCTCCACCCCACCAGATGTAAAATTGCTCCACTTTGTTCTCAGAAGCGCACACTGTCCTTTTCATTTAACACAAGCATCTCTCTGACCTCACGTCAGCAGGGACAAAAAAATTTTGCTTTCAAGGACTGGTGAAAAATCCCCTTCAAAACAAATCAGAAAGAAGAAAATGAACCAAAAGAAGTACAGAGTAGTTTCACAAGACCACTGGAAGGGGTGGAGGGGTCTCCCCTTAATCAGGATCTGGAGGCCCCCAGTCAGCATGTGCAAACTGAAGCTCCACCGGGTCCTCCACCAGGGAGACCCCCTTTCAAAAGAGCTCTGCAAGCCCCACAGCTCACGTCAGTATCCTGTTTCAGCCTCCCCAGCATTCCTCCCCAGCTTTCTTTTCCTCTCTTCCTCCCTGCTGCCTTAACCACCAGCCTCCCCTCTATGTTTGGACTTCACAAAAGCAAGGGTTTTCAGTTGAATCGTAAATTCATCAGATACATGGTTTTGGTCACCCTGAAACTATTAGCTAGTCTGGGTCAGATCTGTCAAATAGTTTGGGCTGGAAACTATGCATTCAAGGATGAGAGGGGGATAAGCTTGCTTCATGGCTGAGGCAAGCAACCCACAACACACAGATGGGGGCCATGCACTCAGTCCCTCTCTTTCAGGACTTTTTTTGGGCTTTAAAAAATAGAATGCATCTTGTGGGAGCCCAAGAAGCCAACAGCAGGATTTATAGATAGCCTGGGATCAAGTAAAGGGCAGATCTGTGCACACCCCACACCTCAGGTGAGGCTGGTTAACAGGCAAACCTTCGTGTTGGAAGAACTCCAGCTGCCAGGAGAAGCTTTAAGAGCCGTGCAGAGAGTGGGAGGAGCAGGACTGTCCCTGGATGAGGAGGGCAGGAGTTCAGGAGGTGGGACTGTGAACCCCCATCCCTGAGCCAGAGAGGGGTTCATTACTGACAGGAGAGAGGGGAGGAGTGCCTGAGGAGAAGGCACTTCCTCCCCAGGTGGCCCCCGGATCGCTGCCAACTAACAGAGAACTCAAAGCTACCAAGAAGAGAAGAGAGAAGAACTTAAAGTAGCTTGGCTCACAAGCACATTGTGAAGTTGTGCAAGAAAAGTAGGATAATGGCATTGGGAGCATCTCATTTTTAGCCAAATTTCCCAGTTCTAAGAAAATAAATAACATGAGTTTTCGGCAATAAGAACCAGCCCAGAAGGCACCTGGTGTCCCACATCCCTAGAAAGAGCCTGCAAGTTTGTGTTGCCAGTGCAGTTATCAAGAAGTGAAATCACATACAAAGAAATCAAAGCCAACACCAAAACTGCTGCCTTTTCTCCATCTGTCTCCAGTCTCCATCATTTTCTCAGGTACCAGAGGCACAGCAGTTCCCCGCACCACACACTTTGCAGCACAGTTCCTGTGATCCTGCATGATGCCACCTCAGGGATTGGCAAGACACCTCATATTGCTGCTAAAGCAAGAAATAATAGTGACTTGTCTGAGTACTACCCTGAGAAGGACCTTTAAGGACATGGTAACACTGAGTGGCCAGCACAAGAGCATTGCATGTGCCCCTGCCTAGGCAAAACCTTGTTGAAATTAGATGCTGATGCAAGGGTGGATCACAAAACCTCCCAGGCTTTCCCATTCAGTGTGGGCACCCAACATGTCAGCGAGTCTAGTCTGTTTGGAACAGTGAATATCCCTGGGGATATCAGTTTTGTGCCTTCCAGGACACAACAAAACTGCTCCCCAGTCCATCGTGGTGTTCTCAAGCCTCCATGATTTCCAAGGAAGAAGGATTTTTCACAGGGGGTAGATTCAGCACCAGAATGATGTATCCCCAGTGCATCTCATGTCAGCGACCCATGTCTGGCAGCATTGCAATCATCATTAGGTGTGGCTTTAACACATGGGACTCCAGTGCTCTCCATGAAAGCCAGTGCTGTGGGGTTACCTGAACAGGGGCTTGGTTTACTCTCTAAAAGAAGAGAAAAGGTTAAAACAACCTCCAACATAAAGAGCAGTAGCATTGTCTTGACTTCAGTATTCCTGACAGGAAAGGAAGACACTCAGGATCTGGCCAATGTTGGTTTTGTTTTGAAAGACCTTGATCTGCTCCTTTTCTGCTGACAGCATCAATGGGAGAGAGTTTCACACCACATATCTGGGCTGCAGGAGTCTGGAAAGTTACTGACTGAACGGGAAAAATGCTGAAATCCACAGAAAAGTAAAGGGAAGATGCAGGGAGAAAAGGCACATTTTGCTAATTTATTTTTTTACATTGCAACAGCTGTGCTTACATGAAAAGGGTCATTAACTGAAGATGCACAGAGTACCAGCATGTCTACTGAGGCTTTATACAATTTAGGAGATCACTGCAGAGTACAATGCAGGATCATTTAAAATTCACAAACAAATACTATAAAATACCTTTGTAGGTATTTTAATGGTCCAAAACAAGGACTGTGTACTACTCGATAGGTGCAATTTTACCTTTTTACTAAATCCCATACGTAAAAATCAATCTGTTCTTTTTAAAAACAGAGACTTTTTTTTACTATGCTATTTTAAAAGAATAAAGACAGCTCCCACTGAGACGTCTGTTTAAAAGTTCAGTACATTCTGCTGCCTTATTTTATCTAGCAATGATGAACTAAAAGAACACTGAAAATTCAATCATGACGGCAATAATATTTGAAAAGGCTATAAAAAAAGGATGATTTAGATGGTAGGAAACATCTTTCGCTGAAATTCTGAACTCTCTATTTCTGTTTCATTACATGAAAAATAATACGAGCCCTATGCAGAAAATGTGTTCGCTGTGCCACTTTGATGGAAACAAAACTGCCTTTTAAAAGCACGGAGAAATGAAAGGTGATTTTTAAAAAACACAGGTATTTACAAAGAGTCATTTGCTCAGTGTTCAGAATCATGCCGTTCCCTCTCTTATAGTTTAGCCATCTCTTGGATAGTTTGCATAAGTATGCATTTATTTACTAATCTTCAAAGAGTCCCCATTTTTCCTAGCTTTCCACTGTAGTCATTAGAGGTCACAACCCTGTAGGAAATATGGGCTGCCATGGTAACACAAAATGTCTGCTACAGGCTTAGTGTAATTCCTCCCTAATAGAAAAACAACAGCAGCAAATCCTGCCTTTGATAAACGGGCTTATACGTTGTAAGAAGCCACTACCTAGAAAGGTGTCTATCACTTCAAAACAGCTCTAATGAAATAAAAGTTATTAAAAAAGAAAAAAGAAGAAGGAAAACAAACTCACATGTGATTAAAAAAAATAAATGTGACTAAGGTACACAAAGGAGAGCATGGAAATAATTCAGCATACGGATCTGCAATGTCTCAGTGGATACAGTGGGTGAAGTTTGCAGGGCACTGTGCTGCGGCCCCTCAAAGTGAGCCCAGCTCTGCTCAACAAGTGTCTGCTGAACACTTCTCTTGGCAAACCTTTCTCATGGCAAGGAAAAAGGCTGCATTTCCATATGCCTGAAAAAGCAAAAATTCAGAGGAGACCACCACCTCTCTGACTGCAACAAGGTAGCCTGGCTTTTCCTGCTTGGAAATTCCTGCAGAAAAAGGTGCATCTGGTTCCAATAGATAACTGAGGTTTGGGTGGGAGGAAAAATAAAGGTTTGTTTGATCTGGTGGTTCATGGGCATTGCTGGCATTTTAGTGAAATACCACCTTGCCAAGAGAAGGGTCCCAGGGTGGCTGGCTGGCTCACCAGGGTGGGTATTTTGTAAGGGCTTTGGCTCCCATTTTCACCTGCGCTCTGCATCACCTTATGCTTCCAAGTCCTGTCTACCACTCCCAAAGTTCCCATCTCCTCTGTCACTTTCTTCCTCCAGAGTGCACACATGAAGAAATGATTTTCTTTAATGTATTAGACAGGATTTTCCTGAGAATGTGTCTTTTTGTGTCTCCTGCCCTCCATCCTGTACCACTGTCAGTGTGCTTCTCAGAGGGGATACCCCATTGCTGTGTCTGCAGCAATACGGAGCCTCTCCTCAACCAAATCCTGTTTCTCGTTGTCTTTTGTTTACATTCCTCCAGCCAGTTTTCAGTCCAGAGAGCAGCAGTCATATCTCCACCAGTTCGAGTTAATTTTTCAATTAAGCTATTGCATTACCTCTACTCCATTCCCCATGATGTTTGCTTTACTATTTTTTTCTTTCTTTTTTTTTTTTAAAAAAGGGCTTAATTTTGCCTCATGAAATACAGTTCCTCTAAACACTTGCAATCTGCTATTTCTTTCTATTGAGAGTTGGTACACCCATTGCTTTAGGTCCCTTACTCCGAGACAGGCAATTTGAATTTCTCAGGGTTTGCATCGCATTGCAGCATGACAGGGGATGCTGGATCCCATAGAGCCAGGATGCTTCTCCAGAGGAACCTCTCTGCAGAAGAACAAGAGTCTTCTCATCCAGATGTAAACCCCCAGGATTTCCCATTGTGGCGTCCCACACAAGATCCCACAGCTGAGGATTCACTGCCTGTGAGAGATCCTTTCTCACAGAAATGCCATCCATCCCAATGGCAAGTTAATGGAGTGGCTGGAAAACAGACCCTCACCTACTGTGAGCCTGATAATGAGGAACAGCATTTTGGGCAAGGATCTAACCCACAGCAGAAAGCCAAGCTCCCTTTGTTGAGCCCACTGCATCCTGTGGCAGCCTTTCACATCATTTTACCAGTTCCACACACACACAAGAAATGCTAGAATATCTCTCTGCCTACACCTTTTTCACCTCCTTTGGGTAAGGTGGTAGTGATTTTTACAGTCCTCCTCCACTGACACTTTAAAGTCTTAAATGTCAGAAGATATTTCAGATTTAGCCCCTTTCCTGCCTGCCCAGTTCAGGTTATGAGGTACTCTGTGCTTTCACCCTGTGCCCAAGAAGAGCCACTGAAAGCATAATTAGTATCTGTGGGTGTTAATGCGTCTTCCCTTGCCTTAGTCCAAAAAGGCAGCTTGGTCTGGAAAGCTCTGCTTTGCCTAGAGTATTGTCCCTATATAGAGCTGTGAACACCTGCTGGTAGTGGAGAAACAAGTCCTGTACACACCCATCTCTGTATCACCACCACTGCACCTGGGAATCAAAATGAGCACTTGGCCAAAAAACAGCTCTGATGAGCCATGTTGTAGAGGAAAGGTGGCACGTGGGTAGCTTTGGATTGGATTTTGGGAGGTATTTCTTCACTGAGGGGGTTGTCAAGCATTGGAACTGGCTGCCCAGGGCAGTGGTGGAGTCACCATCCTCGGAGGTGTTTAAAATATGTGTAGATGTGGCACCTGGGGACATGGTTTAATGGTGGTCTTGGTAGTGCCAGGTTAATGTTGTACTCAATGGTCTTAGAGGTCTTTTTCAACCTAAGGGATCCTATGTTATCAGACATGGGGGAACTATCCCATGCCAGTCAAAGTGCGTGAGCAAGTTACACCCACAGCAGGAGCTGAGGGATATCCCCAAATAAGCCCTCCAGGCTTGTCATTGCATCACCCCCTCACTAGCTCTCTCCAGCTGCTTTCTACTTCTCCACAGAACCACAGAATCATTAGGGTTGGAAAAGACCTCTAAGATCATCGGGTGCAACCATTTGTTCATGTATTACCCTATGGAAAGGGGAGATCTGGAGCAAGCTTCATGAGTATAATTCATTCCACCCCACTGGTGAAAATAAATGCACTTCTCTGCCACCTCATCTCCCAGTCAACAGGGAGCTCCCCACATCTTCATCCAGCTCCCAGCTGACTCCCACATCCACTTACAAAACACAGCAGCCAGAGACACCACACGAGCTGGAGGCAATCCCGGGGGGGACCTAAACTCTGCAGATCAGTGAGCAAATCAAACTCCTCTATCAGTGAGGTTTGATAGTTTGATTACACCTGCAGCTGATGTAGCATTGGCAAAGTATGAGGGAACGCAAGAGAAACCAAATTGCCCTTACACACCTGTCCTGTGCTGCAGGGCTGCCATGTGGCACCACGTGGCTTCTGCCAGCACCACCATCCCACCAAAAGTCTCCTCGAGGTGCAAATTAGCAAGGCAGGCAACCACCGTGAGGAGGAAGGGCTGCTGCCTCTCACAACATGCTCAAGTAATTTATTTTGACAACTGTAGCTTGGTTTTAATCATCGATAATTCTTCTGAGCAAAGCATCTTCAAGTAAGTGGGCTGTGGTCTGTTTTGCAAAAGTAATGAAGTTGGAGTAAGATGAGGGCTCGCTGCAGTGTTCTGCTATTAATCACTGCTGATAAAAGTGGAAAAATCACTGGTTTGTGTATGTATAATTATGGAATTTGCAGATAAGCAAAGTGTAAATGAGTGAGGTTTGGTGTAGACGAGGTATTTCCACTTTGTGCTGAGAACAGATAATAGCAAGTACCCGACCTCCTTGACTTTATTTCCCAACCCTACATTTGTTAGTTGGGCTGTTTGGGCTCTGCAGTTACAACAAAGAGATCAGCTGCTCCCCAGAGAGCAGGCACTCTGGTTTGTAGCCAGTGAGGAAAGGGGTGGGAAGCCAATGCATTTTGGGGGACCAGAAGGAAGTGCTGTTTACCCAAATCATGGTTAAGTCAAGTCACCCTCATTTGAGCTTTGTGACCATCATTTGTTTCCACCCATGCAGCTCCAATGGTGTTTGTTATTGGCTGCTCTTCAGCCCAACCTGCAGGCAAAGCCTCCTGCAGGGCACAGACCAGTCATGGGGCAAAACATCACATGACAGCTCTGAGGTACCCTCCAGAGAGTGTGTAGCCATGTGGAAGAGATGGGGACACACACTATGAGCTTCAATCCTGCACACCACTATAAACATCCCAGAGCTGCAAGAGCAGGGAAAGTGGTGTCTGTCCCTGTCCCGCCACGTCACAGCTCCCCCAGAACCTCCTGCACACGCATGCCATGATTGGTATGAACGAGACGCTATTTTGCTCATGCAGTGGCCAGTGTAAAGCAGTTCCTTCCTCAGCACTGACATTCTCTTCCTGCAATAATCTTACAAAGCTCTAGGACTCACCAGCATCCCAAGAGGCAAAGCAACTCAGCTGTGGCAATACCAGAATGGCAGTTGTCCTGGTTTCCATGTAGGCAGTAAGGAACACCAGATCTAAGCCTTTTCCAAACCCCTGGCCCTGTTTTAGCAGCACTGCCCACAGATACAGCCATGGAGCGAGTGGTAATGCTGATGTTGAGGCAAAAAGGAGTTTCTGCACCATTTGTTATGAAAAAATGTGTGACTTAGCTTCCACAAGAGCTGTTGACTTCAAAAAGGCAGTTTTGCTTTTGAGGCATCCAAGTCAGGGACCTGCAGTAACCTCCATGTGATGGGTTTGGGTGGCCAACACGAAACAAGAGGAGCAGCATTTGAGGCAACCACCACCTCAAAGATCTGGCAGAGAAACCCTGGCACAAGGGATCCTGCCAATAGGCCAGGAACATCACTAAACTGAGTGCAACTGTTTGGGTTTTTTTATTTAGATGTTTTAAAATTAAAACAATCTTTTCTAGCAACAGTAAAGAAATTTTACTGAATTTTTATCCGTTTTCAAGGCTGTTGCATTGAGTCATTACTTTAAATTTCCATCTTTGTCAATGCAAAATGTTATTTCATCAACATCAAAATATCTGGAGAACGCTAGCTGACATTTCTGCTTGCAACCGCGTTTGGGGAGCATTTATACATTTATTTGCCTGGAAGAAATATGGTTTTAACTGGCTCTCAAGTCGCTCGCTTTTCAAAAGATATTATCAAAACACTGAGTGAGAAGCTCAGCACAAAGCTTGGAAGGAAACCAGAGGAGAATTATAGTCTAGGAACTGATCTCATGTATCAAATCAGACCTGCATGTAACAGCCCCAGTCATTGCTGTGCCATTTGCATCACTTTATTCTTCGGGGAGCAGGCAAAAACAGGCCACTTTTCCAAAGAACAATATGAGAGCCAGGCCACAAAAAACTCCTCCCAATGTAAGTCAATTATTTTGCCTGGGAAAGCCCTTCTTCCAGCAAAGCAGGTTGGAGGGGAGAGGCAGATCCTTCCTCAGCAGAGAGGAGGATGCCCTGTGCATGGGCTGCTCCCTGTTGTGCCAGGGAGGGGGTTTACATGGGCAAGAGACCCCGGCCATGGCAGAGCCTCCCCTGCCTCACGGGCTTGGGGGTACCCAAGGGCTGGAAAACAGAGGCAGGGGAGCAGCCCCTTCCCCATGCTGCCCTCTGTAACTTCTGACACAAAAGGAGAAGAAACACTGTTACGCCAAGCTCTCTTTGGAACCCAAAGAGGGTTATTGTGGAAGAAAAATAAATATCTGCCAGTACTTTCAACCACACTTTACTTCTTGTGGAGATAAAAATAAATGTGAAATTACTTTTTCTCACTCTGAGGACTAGCCATCACATTTACCAATTTGACTAAGAGACAGCAGCATTTTCTTGCTCAGAAATCCAGCCGGTTTTGCTATGACTACCACTTCCCAGTGCCAAAAAAGAGGGGGGCTTGGGGACTGAGGGGGGGTAAAAATCACCTGTAAAGAATTAGGTAACAGAGTGTGAAAGGTTTCTGCCATTCAGGAAATACTTCCCGCTGGATTTAATTACAGATTGCAACTAACCCACTCCCCCTTTTCTTTTTTTTTCTTTTTTTTTTTTTTTGAACTTCAGACATACAATAACATGACATTTATTGAATGTGCTAGCATTGCAGCACTTTGGATAGTAAAAAGCCCGGAGAGCTCTGTTGCTTACAATAAACTTTAAAAATATACTTTATACACCAGATTAATGGGAGTTTTATGGAGAAGGCGCATTTTTACCCGCCCGCTTTAGGAAGTACCAATTACAGAAAGAAGAGCCCTTGCAGGCTGCGGGGAGCGGTGCCGCAGACCTGCCCAGTGTCCCAGTGCTGTGCTGGCAGCAGCACTCCCCAGCCACGTCCTGGGGGCAATCTGCCTTTTACAGCCCACGCAAGCTCCCTCCCTGCTCACAGCTTGCACAGGCATTGGCTTCGGGGAGCCCCTCGCACATTTGGTCTAAATTGCGTATTTTCCCCTCAGTATCTCGGCTGAGATGAGCGGTCCTGATACAACAGTATTAAATGTCAAACGAGCAAAAAACAACGTGCAAAGCCAATGCAACTCTGCATTTAATTTAGGTGGTGTCAAAGCAAGGAGCAGAAAGGAATGGCGGGGTGTTTTTTCTTTTTCTTTGCACATTTTTATAAAGCCACAAAATCCAGCTCGTACTTGAGGCTCCTGTCCTAACCACCTCACCAGGACCCATTTCTTTCCTCATTCCCTACCAAAATTAGGTTAATCAGCAGCAAGCAAAAAAAAAAAATCTAACGATATATGCCTACATTTGAGTCGCTAATTATACGTGGCAATGTTAAGACTGTTCCTCTGTTGTGCATTTAATTTGCCCACTTTGGAACAAGACATTAGGATTTTATTCCTAAATGCACTGATTAAATTGTGTCTCTGCTTCTGCAGCCAGAAATACAGCAGCTTTCCTCTCTGGGTAGGTAATGAGGCATCCAGCGTCCTGGAATTCATTTAAAAATTTGTATTCCATCATAATTATCTCCAGTCGTTGTGCATAATAAAACAATTTGTTATAGATCAAATACTCTGCATACAGATACATGGGTTTGGTATCAAGAGTGTCTGTTAAACTCACAAAAGGGAATAAAACTCAGAGTCCAAGCAAAAATCTGTTCCCCGGAAGGTGTTATCCTGGTGGTGCTACGGGGTAATTTACAGGATCTGCCACATTTAGGAGTCTCTGGCTTGACTTTTTTGGCTTTTACGAGCTGAAGAACAGAAGCAGGGTCACTGGAGAGATTAAGTTTCCTTTCTGCACTAACGTTAGGGAGGGAGGCAGAGAGAGACACGGCAAATACAGCTGGATTACGACTCGAAGGATGTGCTTTGCCAGCTTTTGCAGGGTTCATAGCCTTCCAACACACAGCCATGGGCACAGAGAACTTGTATCCTCAGCATTTAACAGAACAAGGAGTCGGAAATGGTTTTGTTGCCTTTTTTGCTTCTCGATTTGTTTTTTAACAAAACAAAAAACTGCTCCCATTCATGCAGAGCGCGCTGGAAATCAGCAGTAAATTCATCTGCTGATACATCCATCTGCAAGGAAGCTGGGTTCAGTGAGGTGCCAGTGCCAGTAGGGTAGCATGAAGGCAGATTTTTTCCTTCCTCTGTGCTACTAGCAGTAAAAATTCAGGTGACAACTTACTCTGCGGTGCAACACCCAAAGCAGGACCACAAGTCCTCCCATCCTTTAAAAAGCACATACACGGGGGATAAGGAAAAAACAAAATTGAAAGCATTTGTAGTACCCAATATTCAAACCTTTTTCCCAGAGGTTATAGTTGTAAAGCAAGGGGGGAAATCAGATCTCAAACTCTGCCTGCACGTTTTATACATCCGCACTTTCGATTTATCTGAGTTGCACAGGAGCAAAGGAGGCAATATTTACCTCTGTGATGAAGAGACAAAACCTTATTTTGCAATTGTAGCAAGATATATAAGCAAAACTAAGAAAGGTTCCTATTTTTTCTTTTTTTTTAAATTTCACCTCTCTGCTTCCCAGAAAAAAAAAAATAGATTGCAAGTCTATTCCAGAGCAAAATGCTTTTCATTGCAGAAAAGGAATTTAACCTGATAAATCAGCCTTCTGCAGCTTGTGATTGAAGTGGCTCATGTTCACATTTGAACGAGTTTTCTTTACCTACACATTTTTGTAAACTTGTTTAATAAATTATGCCAGATTTTAAAACCCGATTGGAGCTGTACGAGGTAGATTTACGAACAGACAAACAGCAGAAAGTAAAGGCACAATATTTTAGTGCTTTCAACAGGAAGGCTCTATTATTGTTGTTGTTGTTATGATTATTATTGTTATAATGTAAAGAACAGCTGAGGTCTTATGCTGTTTAGTGATAGTTTTTCAAAATTATCTGCAAAAACAGAAGAAATTTTTTTAAATCCAAAACCTATTTTGAACTAGTCAGTTAGAAAAGCTAAATTAGAATAAAGTAATAATAGACTCAGAGCATGGAGTAATTTAAAACTACAACAAAACTGGAAGAGGAAAATTAGATAATCAACAAATGACTTTTTCAGCTAAATTCCTTGGGCTAGTTTACAGTGTTTAAAGTCTGTCTTCTTCTTTCCACACTTTCTTACAAAGCAATTGTAACCAAAACATCCACAACTTTGTGTTTCTTGGGAGGCAGCTGATGGGATCAAAATGCCATTTCTTAAACCACAAAACAAACCAGGTTCGTGCTCCGTGGTTTTGTAGGTGTTGTTAATAAACGATGGATGGATAAGACAATTGTATCCTTTTGTGAACAAACTGTGAGATACCAAAGGGATAGTCCTTTTTTAAAAAATTAGTAAGTTCCTATGATTCAAAAGTAAATTTCACAATTTTTAGGTACCTGCTGCATTCAACATTATTGCTGAAATCTAAGCTAGATACATAGATTCTGCCTTTTTTTTTAAATTTAGATCCCTAGAAAATATAAACTAATTAGCCACATATATCAAAATTATGAATGTAACCTCAGCTATTCAGTTGCCTTGCATTATGTAATATACGATCCAATAAATTAGGTAACATAACAAAACTAAAAATAAGGCTTAGCTCTCAGTAAAAATTAAACTATAAAACATTATATTCAGTGCTTGAAAACACCCCATCTCTCATTTCTAAATTATTTAAAAACTAATAAAGGTGGTTTCATAAAATACGGAAAACAAACTTGCTCCAATTTGTTGTGAAAAATAATAGAATCTGACAATTTTACGAAAGGACTTTGTATAAGCAGAGCTACAAAGGCACAAATAAAACCCCAGCGATTACAAAATAGCTATAATCATCTGACTGGCATTTTACGTGCTCGATGCTTGTTAAAAATGGAGATTATAAATGTGCACCACGCGCTATAAAACCCCTCATAGCTGCGAGGAGGAAAACCCCCCAGACTCGAGAGCACAATTGCTCTGCTCCCTTCCTGCACCGCAGCCTTTCACACCGAGAAGGCTTTTAACCAAATCTGGCTGTGGGATGGGGATGGAAAATGGGTGAAATGTAGGTTTGTTCTGCTCTTTCGTCCCTTTCTCGCAGTGGTGGGAGAAGAGACACTTGGGTGTCGTGTTAGTCACAGGGCAGAATTTCTTCCAACGCCTCTGCCTCGTCCCGACCACGACGCTGGGCTGAGCGATCCGTAAGTGAGGCTGTTTGTAATTAAAGCTGGTCTCCCAAAAGGAGACAGGGGACTGACACTGTCCCTACCTGCGCCCCCCGCTGCATCCCACAGCCAGCTAAGGAGAAATCCTCTTACAGGCAGGAAGCGAGTAAATGCAGCCAAAAGCGAACAGCAAACTTGTGTTTAAAAGTTGTGACAGAGGCAACACTGAATACTCCAGAAAAGGCAGATAGCGCTTTGAAGATTTATGTAATTAAATTAACCTGGTGCTTATTCTCTAAAGCATCACTCCTGAGTTAAAAAAGCCCACACAACCCAATTCTACATTTAAAAAACTCTCTAAATCTTAAAAAAAATTAACTAATGAGGATTAACAAGAAAAAAAGACCAAAAGAAATCCCAAAGCAGCCTCCCCAGCTGAATCAAAGTGTCACACCAGCAGAGTGGAAATACTGGAAATTCACACGAACTTTGAGGAGATTTTCTTGCTGTTGTTTAGGAACTACGCTAACCAAGAAAGCTACAGTAGAAACCATCACATTTTATATAGGTAAACTACCAAAACCAGCATCACTTTTTTTTTTTTTTTTTAATACCTTGGTGCCCCCTTTTGGTCTATACAGTTCAAGGCATTTTTCCCCCATTTAAAAATTTAATCATAAAAATACAGTAACTTTTCACTGGTGAAGTCTTAATCGAGAGTCTTGTGTCTGCTCCACCTTAATGATGGTCCACTGTCCCCACAATCGATTTAGCCACTGTGAACACACACAAGTAGCAGCTAAGGTCAAAAGAAGGGGTTGATTTCCATTAGAAAAATTGCCCCAGTGCAAAATCCTGCTTTATACAGTTATCCTGATAGATGAGAGGAAAAAAAACCCCCAAAATATTAATTAAAAAAAAAAGGAAAGGAAGGAGGAAAAAAAAGACCCATTCATTACCTTTGCTACAGTACACCCAATGGGGGAAGGCTGAGGCGGGTGTGCGGATGATAACTTTGCCTTGCTACGTTTGTGCGTGCAACACTGAGCAGAGAAAAACTCCCCAGCAAGTGGGAGCCTTTGCTCGGGTCCAGGTTCTCGGCGTGCTGCTAGCATCGCACCCAAACCTCGCAGGTCTTTGAGGAGAAGAAAGCAAAGTTTGAAATATATTAATTAGAACGGAAAAAAAAAAATTCTCATCCTGACGACTTTCATATTGCGGTGCCAGTAATTACGCCACAGAAACAAGATCTTTCCACGTTCAACATCACTGTGTGAAGACGAGCTTATTTCCAGCAGGGATATTGAGTCCTGCCATCTGAAGGGCCAATCAAGTGTGAAGTACAGTATAGTTTTAGACTCAATTGAAAGGAAAAAGCTTGACTACTAGTTCATAGCATGACAACTTTCATGGATTAGCTCAGACCCTATTCTACTCTGTGAAAGGGTATCACAGCATGAAGACAGTTTTCAATGCACTAAACTTTAATAGCTGAGTGGGGGAGCCAAAGCTTCCTTTTGGTCTCTATAGAAACAGTATAGCCAAAATTTGAGGCAAAATTAAGATTCCTGGGTTTCAGTCCTGTATTTACCCTCCAAGATCCCTATTCACAAAAAGTCTTCTGACTTTATATATATATATATATGCATATATAATTATACAGATAATTACATACATTATTGTGTATGCCATTTTTCTGATGGAAGATGAAGTGAGTTAAACCCAATTAACTAATTCCCCAGAGCCCCACCACTACCTCCCAGTGTCCTCAGAGCCCTGGGAGGAAGCAGGGGGTGCAGAGAGGCACCCGAGGAGGTTTCACTAGCGCTCGAGGCATTTTCCTCCCATCCCAGATGCAAAGTTGTACCCTTCACATCCCCGTCCTGCCAGAGCCCTCACCCTTTTAGCATCCTCCACAAAGCTGGAGATTTTATCTAGGCACCAGCTTCCCAAGCAAGGCATTATCAGCACTGAGCATCTCCATAGGGAATGCCATGTTTTGCCTGTTGATGCTAGAGGCTGATGGAAACTTAACCTGCAAGGAGCGGTGGAAGAGGACAACAGCGTTCCACCCAGCAGGAGAAATTCCCCACCTGTTTTTTAAGAAAAGCACTCTCATGACGAAATTAAACTCTGAGAACAAGGCAAAAAACCACTCTTGTGTGACAAACTCTTGCCCCACTCCTCTACCTCAGCCTGCATGGAGAGTGTGGGTGTGTGTTGTGCCCACAGGACCAGCCTACATCACGGGGCATGTACTCATCACACAGGGTGCAGAGATAACAGTGCCAGCTCCTATGCAGCATTAACCTCATTTCTTGTTTCACACTTGACCGTGCATTCGCTAACTACAGTTCCCAGTAGACATTATCCCTATACACCAACATACAGGCAAACACATTTTCCCTTCCTACCTTCCACATGTCCTTTCATCTGTGCTGTGGGACCAAGGCTGGGCATCCCCCAGGGTGTTACCTGCAGGAACCCACGCCGTGCTTTGCACCCCTTCTATTCAGGTTTGACACGTGAATCTGGGCAGTGGTAAGGGTGATCTGGCTCCCTCAGTAAACTTGGCTGGGCCACAGATGCCTTTCTCCCCCCCTTCCCTCCCCACACCGCCAGGATGTATGGGTGCCTCCTATGGAGAGTCTACATTTCACTATAATGCTCCTACTCTCCCTTTGTGGAGCGCTAATCCTGAGTCACCACAGCCAGGAACATGCCTTGCATAGCCGGAGAAGTGATCCCTCCACCCCCCTAACCTCCTCCTTGGGTCTGAAGTTAATCCAGCTCTGGGCAGGGTCTCCCCACACCATCCCTGCTATGGGAGCTGTGAATTTCTGCACAGGCAGCAGGTTTTGATGAGGATCTGACACTAAGGCAGTGCCATCCTCAGGGTGCTGGCACCCCAGGCCAGCTTTCCTTGGCCATGCAAGGAGCCAGGATCAGCCCAAGGCCATCACCCTCTGAGCAAGGAGCCGCTGTGGGAACATGCACTTGACCACAGGGATTGCAACTGGTTGCACTGCCCCAGCTACCTTCGTCATCTCTCCTGAGGCTCTCCAGCATGCTGTCCCTTGTGGGTCCCACAGACCCTAGCATCACCCTCCAGTCTCACCTCAGCAGCATCCCAGCAAGATTCAAGGCTCCCCACCAGAGCAGGGAAAGCCAAACATCCCCCATCGTCTGTCAGACAAGCATCATCCAAATCCCTCCCCAAACACGCTCCACATCTGCTAAAGGAGATCTGCAAAGGCAAACTTTGAATAAAAAGTACTCCCACTAACAAGGAAACAGAGATTGCACGTTACCTCATTAACCCAGTGTAGTTCAAAGCCACTGTGTTCTTTTCTTCTCCCTCCCAAAGAGTCACGATGCCCCAGGACCGGCAGCTCCACCACCCTCCCAGTACAGGCTTTCTGCAGAGCTGCTTGCTGTGGAACACCTCCTTCGTTTGAGAGCCTCTGCCCAACTGTTACCAGCTGAAAAGGGCAGTTCTGGGGCCACAAAGAGTAGCCAAAATCAACAGATACCTGATGTCCTTTATAAATCTGGGTCATAACTGCATCTCCCACAGAGCCTGCCTCTACTTGGGCATCACTTCATGAGTCTGGTGTTCCAAACATCCCATCTGTGCACTCTGAAGAATGCTGACAAGGCACTTGGCAGATGGGCAAACATCCACGCTCGGGAGAAAGAACCTCAGCACCATCACTGTCTCGTACACAAACTCACATTCCCTCCTGAAGGAGGTACCTTTGGACCAGCCAGGTCTGCTGAGGTACTTGCTGTGCAAAAAGACTGCGCTGGCACTGGACAGCTGGTGGAAAGCTCAGAAGTGTGTGCAGGCTGGAGGGCACACACTGGTCACAGCCCTCATGCTTCAGGTTGGACCACAACCTCCAAGGCCATCTCTATCTGGAGAAGTCTGGACCATTAGCAGCAATCTGGGGAAAAACCCATCCTTGGAAAACAGTTCCTTTTCTTGTCCCCTGGTAAAAGGGATGAAATCCCTGTGGTCTCTGCATCAGCAAAATTGCCTTTGATGCTCAGACCCACTCATCATTAGGACTGCAAGCAGAAATTAGAGAGACATGCTTATGGTTAAACACTATTTCCTCTGTTGGTTAAACACTGCCTACTTCTCTCTCCATTAGGCACAACATCTCCAAAGCCCCGGGGTCTAATAATAACCCTGAACGGAGACTTTTTCCTTTGTGCAGTGTTCAGCTATGGAGGGAAACAATTTGCAGTTTAAATTATTTCAACAGATTTGAGAAAGCCGTGCTGCAGTAATTACACACACTGAACAGGTTCTGCAACCCCCCAGTCACTCCCTGAGTAGACAAATATTATTCCAAGGCTTGGATCAGGCCCAGTGCACCAAGATCAGTCATTTTGCACAGGGCAGAAAGTCCAAAATTGGGTCCATGGGCACACACTGACAGCTCAATTGATCGCTGGGCTCCTGCCACCAACAGTCACGTGCAGGCGGGCAGATTCAATGGTCCTATTTAAACCTGTTCCCGGGGCCCTCAGGCCCTACATGTGTCACCGTGTTAGATGCCATTGATGCTGCAGCAGCTTCTTTGCAGGACATCAAAGCATATTGGAGCAAACCCCTCATGTGTGAAGGGAAAGCCAGCCTTTTGCACCAAGAAATCTCCTCTATTCAGCCCCGGAGAAGTTTATGTTTGGAGTCAAACCAGACAGACATCAATGTGGCCAAGCCATACAGTGGGAGTGAAACAGTGGTGACAGCCAGCCAGGACACGCCACTGCCACCCAACCCCATCCCTGGGGGTCCTGGGGAGAGGAGGATTTGGGGGTTGGCAGCAGGAGGAAGGTTTGTCTCCCTGTAAGCACTCAAAGGGGAAGAAGCCCAACCAGGCTCATGCAGGATGGGTGAAATCAGGCTGTGCCATCCCCAGCGTTGGGGCAAGGTGCTGGGAAAGCCCAATTTCATTGCTTCTCCAGCCCAAACAAAGGCAGTGCAAGCTTGAGGCAGCTCTGCCACTGCCCTGGCACAGCAGAGGCATCTGAGAGCAAAAACCATCCAGCACCACACAATTTCTGATCCCCAAACTATCCCTGGACATAACCTGATGTCAGCAAGACACAGCTAGGAGCATGTGGATCCACTGGTTGAGTACCAGCTTCCCTTAGGGCAGATCTTGCGAAGGAGATCCAAATCAGCCCATTTGCTATGGGTTCACAGAATCTTCTCCATCTTGCAAGGTCCAGAAAGGTAGCAGGAGTGGCCGCACATGGTGCAGTTAATCCTTCCCACCTCAGGACTTTGTGCCAGGACCATGGCTGTGTCCATCACAACTCTGCTGTCAGTGTCCATTCTCCAGGACAGTGGCACAGGAGCAATGATCAGGATAGGGAATCTGCTTCCCTCGGCCTTGGAGCTTGCACTGTGCTGAAAAAGAAAGACACACTGTTACTTGACTAGGTGAGGGCATCAGCAAGGCTTTGATGAGCTGACACTCACCCGAGACTGATTTTCTGCCTGGAAGTGGGGTATCTCCCCTGCACAGTGATACAGACAGTGATTAAGCAGACAGTGTATTTTCCTTGTCTCCAGGCTTTCTGCTGAAAACACTTCCCATGCACAAACGCACCCTTCTTCACCTGCGGGAAGCCCCATGTGGGATGGGGACAGTCAGGTGTTGGTGACATGGCACCAGATGGAAGGAGATGCAGGAGACATGCAAGAGAAATAAATGCCATCATACTGCAGCAACACTGCATGCGATGGGGCTCCTTCCCTACACTCCCTACCCCACTGTGCTGCCCTACACGTGCCACATTTCTAAGTGCAAAGTCACATTTCTCTGAGGAGGGGGAGCAAAGGATGGGCTCAAGCAGCCAGTTTCTGCACATGTCACATGGGGCTGAGCAGGAGAGAGTCAGAGATGGGAAAAGCCAAGAACGGCTGACTGTGGCCATGAACTGACTAGTGCCAGTTGCCGTGGGCACAGGAAGGCACTGGATCTCACTGGGGGAAGGATGCACACATCTCCCTGCATCTCTAGGTGTCCTGCACATCCTGGTTGGTGCTGTGAGACCCTGCACTGTCTCCAAGGAGATCTCTGTGCCAGAAATGAAACATTGTGGGAAGTCTCACTTTGCTTCAGTTTCTCCTCCTCATTCAGCTGCAGACTCCTAAATGGGCACTTGTCTGATAATCATTTTTTCCAAGGCTCATCTGCCTTTCGTGTTCTCTCTTCGATCTGCAGCTTAGTCTTCCCTCCAGAAGAATCATCTAAAGCATCTCTCATACTTTTTGCTGCCCAATTTTTGCAGCAGTTGGGGCATAAACTGTTTGATAGACTCTGAAGACTTGCCTTTGTTTCCCCAAAAAGGTGCTATTTTGTTCACAAACACTCCGAGGAGCTCGGCAGTCTCTTTTCCTACCTCTCTTTTCATCATTTTAACACAAAAGCTAAAGCTTTTGAAATCCCTTTTTCATGTCGGCGCATTAGATATCTAAATTCCTCCCACATTTGAAGGCTGAGTCTGAACATGAACTCACCCCAAAAATCTCAAGTTCGGATTTAAGCGTTTTCCTTTGATGCATTATTTAAACACACATTTTAATTATTAATTGAGACAGCTTAGTGCTGTAATTTAATAGCCAAACCCTTCACTGGGCCAGATCCTCACCTGATGCAAACTCAGGATGCTCCCATTCCAGCACCCCAGCCTTCCTCCCCCTCCACTCCTAGCAAAGCACTTCATTAAATTATTTCAACAAGCTCCTCTAATTCAAGTTCAAAGAATTCAGCTAATGAAGTATTTAAACATTTTTGTACCCAAAATTAGTCAATTTACAAAACACCAGCAGAAAACAAACTGATAGTTCTATGGAAAGTCATGCTTCACAATGCATGTCTAGAGGGAAAATTGTGACCTTGCTGTTCAATTTAAGGAGGAAACCATCACCCATTACTTTTCTTGCCTTCATGAGCAGTGGGAGATCTCCTCTAAGTATGTTTTATCCATTTTGTTCCTATATCTCCCAACCTGTTTAGTTGCAGCCACCATTCCCCAAAGAGGGGACTAGTGATTTTCCTATCCCAGGCGGGTCCATCATTCCTCCATGCACTGCTGCAGTCAAGAGCAGAGCAAAACCTTCTCTGTGGCTTCTCCAAGTGTGGAGGAAGCCCCAGGCAAGACCCACTTTCTTGTTCCACTCCTGTCTCACTGGGATTAGAGATTGCTTCTCCTCAAATGTCCTCTCATCAAGGCCTGTGCTTTTTCTACAAACCCTAACAGATGGGTGCAGAGGAGCCATGTACATCCCTTGGCATCCCCAAGTAGTGAGGGAATGCTACACCCACTCCTGGTAGTTGGGAAGAGCGTCTAGGAATAGGACCGTGTCTCCGGGTTGGCAGGAAAAGGGAGCAGCCCTCAAAAAACAGCAGGAGCTCACCCTGTGCTGTGTTCCCCGTGTTCTTGGGAAGCCACCTTTGGTCTCCCTACAGCCACAGCCGAGGATTTTGAGCACTCAGATGCAGGATCATGCTGAATTTGGGATGTTGAATAGGGAGTTTCGGGTATTGAGTGAACTGCAAAGAAGACAGACTGTTGCACCCTGGTGAGTCAGCCCTGCCAGCAGCACATGCCCAGTGGTACAGTCTCCTCTGCTCAGTGGGATCTCCTGGAGCCCTTAGAGGGAAAAACAGAAGACTGGGTGACCTGCATCCATCCACCAACAACCTGCTTCACCTTGGCCCCAAAGCCAACCCCTGTTTATCCCAGCATGTGAGCAGGAGCCTGGACCAGCCATGCCCATCCCACAAGCACCAGATTCACACATGTCCCTTTGCATTTCAGGCATCAGTCTGACCAAGATCTTTGCTGTCCACCTGGGAATTGGTAAAAAGGCTGAAAGTGCCCAGCAAGCAGCTCCCTGGCATTTCCCAGGGTATCCATGTTATCCCTCCCTGTGCACACACACCGACAGCCAGGAGGGGCTGCTGCCTGCACTGCTGGAAACACAGGGGCTGCAGCAACAATGGGCTTTGCTGCTGCTGGATACCCACAGAGGAGCTGGTGGGTTGATTTAGGGTGCTTTAGGTTGAAGTCATATGCTCTAAAAACTATAGTTAACTGCCGTGCCCAAAAATAATAATAACAACAACAATAATAACAACAAATTCTGCTAAACAAAATCCCACAGGCTGCCCCAACATAATGCACTTTGTGTGATTATACAGTGCAGCACGAGGGCTAGACCCACTTGTCATGTTCACCAGCATCAGATTCATCCACCCCAAATCTCCTGCCTTCCATTCCAGCTTCCTGGGGTGCCAGCCACAAAGAGATCCCGAGGTGCAGGAGGGTGTGATTTCTTTGGGAGCTGGAATAAAATGCCACCCTGGGGAGCACTTCCATTTTGGCTCGGTAGTGCTGTAAAGAAGGGTTGCTATTACTGCTGCCTCTTCATCTGCCCTTGGCCCCTGTTGGCTGCCTATGTCTGGCATTGATCAGATATGATTTACTCACCCTACACACACATGCCAAAAGTTAAGGCAATTGCTGCAAAGATTTCCTCTCCTTCAGTGGGACACTGGGAAGCCCACAGCACCTAAGAAACTGGTAAATTAGCTGCATGCAGTAAAACTGAATTTGGTTTCCTCTCCACAAAACCATGAAGATATTTATATATAATTTATCTTTCTAAGTTGTCATGTGGCAAAAGACCTCTCACTGTGAGGCAAGCTTCTCTTCCTACTTAGAGAGAATTACGTGATTAAATAGAGACCTGAAAAGTTGTGAACAAGCATTGAAGAAGAAAAGGTTTCCTCTTAAAGCCTTAATGAAGTGGGTTCATTCCTCCTCCAACATCAACTTAGCCTTGTGTAGTTTGTTTTCACTCTGGTTAATCACTGACCAAAGCTGTAGTGCGGACCACCAGTTCCCAATAACCCATAAAAGGCAGATCAGAAGCTATTGTTCTTTTCTGTAGGGCTTAGCAGACAACAGCTGAATAAACCTGTTCAAAGTCAGAACAGTCAAGGAGGAACAGAAGCCCAGCCATCGGCTGCAGGGAATCCTGAAAAGGAAATTCATTTATTATGACATAATTGATAGCGCACATGCAAATACGCCACGCGGACCTGATGCAATCCTGGGTAATTAAATAGGGAGCAATTACTGGATTGCAGTTAGAGAAAGCAATGTTGTTGCAAAGGAGGAATTCGTGCCTGCTTGCTGCCCATGGATGCTGATATGTGGTGGGTGCTCCTGGAATCCTGCAACTGGGATTTGGGGAAAAATCCTTCCATGGGGCAGAAGAGATGAAAAGAGGAAACTTGTGAAAATGTTTGGTGTTTGGAAAGGACTCCCCGTAAAGCTGTGAATGCTGGGTGAGAGTTGGGAAAGGCTGGAATGTGCTGGGAGGAGACTTAAAGTAGCTGCTGATGGTGAAGGCGTCAGGGAAGTATAAATTCAGCTTCCTATGGGAGACACATTTGGTGTTCTTGTTTCATTTGGATTTGCAGCACTTGTGGATGTGCACATAGGTTGCTTTGGGTATTAGAGAGGTTTCTCGTGCCATAGAAAGCCAGCCCTATCCCACAACTGCCTTTGCAAAAGGAAACGTTTTGCAACAAGATAACTACCTTCTGAAATAAAAGTAAAACGTTGAGATAGTGCTATTAGTCCAAATTTGCTTCTGCCCCTTCCCAAAGCGCTGGTGACTGTGCCCCCCCCCACCGTAGTTGACAGCAATGGCTCCGTCAGCCCCTTCTGCTCCAAGGTACTTCTCAGCAAGCCACTCACCAGGCAGGGTCCAGGCAAGGAAACAAACCTACAACAAATTTCAAGAAAGGACAAACAAACCCCACGACAAGCCTGAACAGCTGTGCTGGCAATGACGTGACAAGGATGGACACGTCCCCTCCAACTTGTGGAGCAAGGTCAGCTGCTTCTTCCCTCTGTCCCTCCCTCCCCACAATCTTTGAAGCCACTTGAAAGTGGCTCATCCCCTGCTCCCCTGCCCTGGCATCAGCTCCCAGGCTGAGCTGTCGTGCTTTTATGGTGGGAGGGAAGGCTTCTCATCCCTGTGCCTGAGAGGGGACTTCCTCACTATCCCCTCCCAATGCCAATGACAGCACCAGGCTCCCTCCATCTGCTCCAGCAGCTCCTTTTTCTGGCTGGGTGTCACTTCTATTCTCCACACTGCTGACAGCAAGCCCCGTCTGAGTGCTGTTCTCTGCTATACCCGGTGCAGGACATGCCCTCAGCACCACCTTCCCCGTGCAGCCCAGTACCCACCACATGCACACTCATCAGCTTGTCTTTCAGCTGAGGCAAAAGTGTTTCCAGCATCACCAAGAGCCATCCAAAAATAAATAGCAGGACCCATCCCAGTGAGGCCAGACACCAGGCTCTGCCTTTCCCAATGCATGATACACTGAGGTAAATGGGAGATTATGGCACTTGTCCACACAAAACTCATGGTTGCAGGGAAAGCAGTGGCCCTGAGAGGAAAATAAAGAACCTGCAGGGCAGGGTGAAACTCCAGGGGAGTCACTCTGGAATGGTGCAGGGGCCACATTTTGGAGGTCCCTTGGGATAGACACGGCATTGCTTTGATCTTGATGGGGGGAAGGAACAAGTGGAAAGTTTCAGGGAAAACCAGGAGGAGTCAAAGCAGCTGTTCTCCCTTTTCCCCCTGAGTTAAAGGAAAATGAATAAGTGAAACATGTCGGTAAAAATAAAGATTTAAGAATAATAAGCAGAGTCTGACGAAGAGCAGCAAAGTCTTTGGCTGAAACAGGGATTTGTTGTTGCTGCCGGGAGCAGGGAGGGAGGGTTGGTGGGGGGAGAGCCACGATCTTGTGAGAGTGCTGCAAACTTTAAGTTTTAGACATCATTTTCTATTTTTCAGCAGTTTATTCCTCTCACCTGCATGCTCCATGGGGAAATACTGGTTACTTTAATTCTAACATTTGGAGTGGAACCCATTCACGAAACTTTCTGGCTGTGTGATTCAAACGAGCCTTCTCTTTCCTCTTTTTGTTCTCACAAGAAAATCAATTCACTTGAAGAGCCTCTTAATCCCATTTTTGCAATCAACAATTGCCACTTGTATATCGCTCTAATAGATTAAGAAGTGGGATGATGCGGTTGTCTGGTCTAATTCAACCCTATTCAGGTAACTGCAGCCCGAGGCACTTTGTAGTGCCAAGTGTAGAGCTCTACAGGAAGACTTTTGCTATCATAATTTCCTGTGGAGCTATGCACTGCCCCCACTGAGTAGCCTGAATTACTTTGAATTAGGCCCGACAACCACAGAGAGCAGAAATCCAACAAGCAACAATAACCAAGTCTTTGAGCATGACTTGCATGGGTTATTTTTTTTTTCTCTTTTTTTTTTTCCTTTGCATTCGAACAGAAAGAAGGAATTTCAAAACGCGCATCTATTTAAATGACAGCGACCTGCCATAAATCAAGTGGAAAACAAAAGGGGAAAACAGTTTAAGTGAGAGAGAAGTTGAAGTGGAGGAAAAATTAATCAAAACAGTTTTCAAAAAAAACTTCATCGTAAGGGCCTGTGAAAAAAAATTTCGGGCCTACAGCATCTCCATGGCAACAGAGAACAAGCACATGTTGGATACCAAAATCATAAAAGGTTTGTTTTGCAGGGATGAAACAGAAACAGATGGATCTGTGCTTAGTTTTAGTTTAATTTGTTAAAACATTTCAGGCAATTTATCAGCCAGTATACCCAACTAGTAAGGAAATACCTAGAAAATCATAGAAAAGCTTTAGGGACAGTTCTACAACATGCTCCCCAAAAAGCTGAGAAGCACCAGAGTGGATTTAAAGCCATAAATATAAAGGCTTAAAACACAGACCTGACTTGAAAATCAGGCTGACATCGCATCAGGTAAACCAGCCTAACACTGCTTTTCAAATCATAAAGCCAGCTCTACAAAGGAGCAGTTCTGCGTGCAGGGGGAAAAAAACAACTCCGGCATATGTTAAATTGTTGTCTGGTTCCAGAGAGTGAATAAATTGGACAACACAGTTAAAAACACAGCGTCTCAAGGGGTACAAGTTAAAAATGATCTGGGGGTAGCAAAACTCTAATCTCAGAGGAGTGAAAAGAGGTTTCTTTCCTTTTCCCTTTTTCTCCCCCCATTTTTTTTTTTAATTTGTCATCATCCCTTAATTATTACCAACATGGCAAAAAATGAATTAAATTTAAATAAATAAATATCGAAGGTTTCTCTTCTTAAGAGTTTCAATCACTATTCCTACTCTTTTACCTTTCTGTGTTCAGAAAATAAAGAGAACAAAGCGGGAGCCCTACTGGTTCAAAACTACCAGAACAGACAAACAACAGAGCACAACTGTTCCCTCATGCATGCCTGGGATTAGGATAAAAGCAGAAAAGACTTCTGAGAAAAAGAAAACAACAAAAGAAACAGGAGTGCTGACAAAACTTTTTTTCTTTCTATTGAGGCAAAAGGGAGAGAAAAAAGGAGCCCTGCTAATAAAAAAAAAAAAAAAAAAGAAAGGAGGGGGGAAGAAAAGAGAAAGAAAGATAGAAGAAGAAAGATTAACAAACAGAAGTAAAGGGTTTCACCTCCTGTTTTACTTTTTACTTTTAGCCCAATCTGGTCAGAGAAACAAGGCACAGGAGGAGAGCAGGGTCCTGCCCAGGGCACCCCGGAGGAGAGGACCGCGATCGCTGCCGGGTCATCGGCTCCATCCCGTCTCTCCATCCCCGCCAGCACATCGCAGTGTCAGCCAGGCTCTGCCTGGACTCTCCCCACCAGGGAATAGCTCAGTGTCATGCCTGGGTGCTCTTATACCCCAAACTCCTGGACTTTTAAATCAATTATTAAATTTTAAGAATCCAAAACGCGCATAACAGAATTGTTTTCAGCTGTCCGAGAGGTCAAAGCAGCTAATGAGGAAAGAATTTAAGACCTACAAACTTCAAGTCTCATTTAGGTTGACCCATCCTGTAGTTGGACATTGGCACCACATCACTGGTAGCTGCAACTCACCCAAGAAGCCCTAAACTGAGACACACAGCACACTTGCACTGGGACAAGAAAAACCAAAGGGTTTTCCCTGGAGTTTTTTGGTTTTCAGAAAAATTGGCACACCGAGGCCCAAGGTGGTTCCTGATGTCTCAGGGACATCATAGACACCTATGGGGCAGCTTGGTCCAGCACCAGCCACCACACAAGAGGGGTCAATACCTTGGGCTGCGTGTGCTAGCTCGCAAGAGGCTTACCTTGGTCCTAAATTCTCAAAAATCGATCCAGATCTTGCAAATGGCACCTTACTGGCAGTCCTTGAGCTGTTCAAACCCTTGCTCACAAAACCACAGTTCCCTCTGTGCAATAACCAGATACTCACATCGGTGTCGTCTACTGATTTGAGAGCAGCAACGAGGAGCAGCAGCCTTTGAGCTGCCAAACGTGCAGGAGAAAAGCGAAGGCTGCCCTCCCCCATGTGCCTGCCCTGTGGTGGCCCTGGGAAGGGATGCTGCCACCTCCCTGGGAAAGGGACCAAGGCCTGCCCAAAACAGATGGCAGATGTAGAGCAGGAGGACCTCAAGCCCCGTCAGCTCCCACACAGCCCCAAACTTCTCTCAGGAGGGGAAAGACTGCGATAAGATGATGTGTTAGTCACAGCACTGAGTCCTTGGGATGCTGTGACTGCAGTGCCCAGGTGGAGGAAGGTTGTGGGATTTCTACTTTTCCTGTGGTAAAAGTGTTTGGTCAATGATGGGGTCCTCTGCACACAAAGAGCAACACAAGCACTTTGGGGTCTAAGTGACATTTTTGAGATTGAGAAGAGGGAAAAATAAAATCTTACATGAGATATTCAAGCATGTACTGTTTGTACTGAGTCTGAGGTCCTGTCCATTTGCATCACATAAAGATGCAATAAGGAAACAAAGGTGCTGGAGGCAAAGCACAACTCCAAATGTAAAATGGCACCATCAAAAGCTTAGCCCAAGCCCTTCTTCCACCTGCGTTCTTCTCTATCCAACCATTTACACCAAACCTTGTCCTCAAATTGTGTTCTGGCAGCCGAGTACCCGGTAACAGAAACTCAACCCCAAATTGCTATGCTAGCATTTCACCCATTAGCAATGTGAGATCATGACCCTAAAGATGGAAACATCAAAGCCTCCCAGAAGCCTCTCTGGTGGGGTATCTCCCCCACTTGGGCAGGGCTGCGCCAGTGTGACTCCATTCCCTTTCTGGAGCCAGAGCCCCAGGGTACCCAGCTCTGGCGTGGAGGGATGGCACTAGCCCCGGATTAGCCCAGCTGGCCACTGGTTGTCACTGTTGCACCATTACAATTGAGCTGTGGCCAGTTGATCCCAGTGGTATCCAGCAATCTTTTAAGGCAGGAGCTCCAAAACATTCCTGGGAACATAGTGGTGTTTACACTCTCCAGTTGCAATGGTGGATTAGGTTTCTGTGTCGTGAATTGATACTGACATGCAACACCAAAGACACCAACAGGCAAGGCCTCCATCACAGTGCCCATCTCTCACCATGGCTACACCTGGATCCCAAGGTTTCTCCTAAAGTAAGAACATCTCATGCAGTGGTGGCACCCGTAATCTTTAGAGAAGCACTGGAACCTAAACTTTGCAAGGTGCCTGATCCACACAGGCTCCTCTCCTTGCCACCTTAATCTCCCTCACCATGGAGAGCACTTTCCCCTCAGAGCCTGCTGCTCCATCTCCTCTCACCTTCCCCTGGCCCCAGTTTATATGATAACAATCCCTCACCCAGAATAATTCCTCTGAAACCAGCAAGAATGAAACACCAATCACAAAACCATTCATAAGCACCAAATTCAACCGATTTAGCTGTGCAGACTCTACTGCTACCTGTGCTTGTTGTTTCTCACCAGCTTTATCTCCTGAACTTTTTACATCCCCTCTCCTGCCTGCATCCTTTCTGCTGGGAAAAACACATGTGCAGTGCCTATCACCAAAGAAGGAGCTGTCAGAGGGCCAGCGTCCCTGTGGGCTGCACTGAGGTGGGTTTGGGTTTTGTGGAATAACTCACAGGGATTTAAATCAAAATTAAAATAATTGCTTGCCATTGCCTCATTAAGTATGATCCTGTGAAAAGCCTTGGGCTCAGCTCTTGGAAGCATTGCTACATCACATCCCATATAGGGCACATGGTTGTGTTCATACCATTCCACCCCAAAACTAACAGTTAGCAGGTGTCTAAAAAGCAACATTCAGAGACTGATTATGATCACAACTTGCTATTCCCTCTACATGGTCTAAAGCCTCAGTCTCTCTAGAAATGCCAGTAGTTCGATTCCAACAGCAGGTTATTCCCTATCATACATCACTCCTATGCACCGAACACTGGCACGTCTTTACTTTTCCAAAGACTCTCTAGGGACTGTTTCTCTATCACACCAGATTCCTAACAGACTCTAGGGCACAAGGAGGAATGGCAACTATCCTGCTGTAATTGAAAGAAATAAATAAAATCAGCATGCAAAGCAAGGTTTCAGCAATTTTTACAGAAGTCATAATTTCTTGTAACATTCTGCTTTGTTGAACTACACACCCATCAAAAAGGAGGTGAGAGAACTAAAGCAATCCCTTTGAAAAGTAAATATAAGGACCAAACACTGAGATGTCACACCTCACCCCCACCATCACAACTAGTTCATACAAAAATTAATAAAAAGTCTATTAAAAAAAATAAACCAGATATCATGGAGTCCAAATGTTAAATATTTGCTCTTTGAAATGTTTGGGATCTAGTCTGCCAGACCCTTAATACACAAATATTTACAGTGGCTGTAAATATTCAGTGGCTGGAGATGGTCCAGGTTCCAGTGCCAGGGGGAGCTTTCAGAGCCTGACACTGGTGAGGGCACGTTCCCACAACACCCATGGGATGCATCACCTTAGGAGTGAGACCACAGCCTCTTGCTCCCCTGACTGAAAACTGTGAGATGGAAAGGGGTGTACAAAGATGCACAAATAATAACGCTAGAGAAAAGAGGATGAGGCAGAAGCTAGGCTGGAAGGAAGAGGAGATAAGACACCACAGCAATGGCCATGAACAAAAGGGAATATCCCATTAGGTGATGACATGTTTGAAGAACATGTACTGAGACCGCAATGCTGGGAATCATTAATGTATCATTAAAACCATTATCAAAACCACAAGCTCATGCTTAACTGCAAAAGAGAGCTCAGTTCCCCCTCAGTGATGTGGATGCTCGAGGACATGCTGGATTTCTTTGCTGTGTGTGGCCTGTATGATAGGTAACTCTGGTCCAAGATTCCTGCAAGGAAAGGCCTCCATCAGCACCTGAGCAGGATGAAATTCTCCAAACTTACCCCAGAGCCCATGAAAATTTTGCTCAGTGGTAAATGCACCTTTCTCCCTGAATCTCCCAAGAAATCAAATCATCTCAGCGGCTCATCTCCTGGCTTTTTAATCCAGTATTCAAATCACATGCATGCAAAATCGTGTATAACTATCAAGATTAATAATGTAATCAAGTCTCATTTGGGGAAGATACCATCTTGCTTGTAGTAATATTTGATTTCTATTACAAATTCCTCATGCTGCTAAACCTTCCCCCTCCGGACTAGTCTGTAACACTTGCTGCTGAGGATGGATGTAAGGATGGAGAAGACGATGGAAAATGCCAAACCCTCACATCGAGGGAAATCTCAGATAATTATTTAGTGCATTTACATAGAGATAGTTCCAGTTTTACAGTAGGCTAAAACACTGGACTATGTGCAGAATTAATCTGACATAACAGAGATATTTTTTTGGGCTTATATATCATACATCTTTCTTACAGGCAGATGCCAAGGAGCAGAAAGGTTTTCAGATGGCAGCATTGCTGCTTGGCTGGCAGCTCATTAGGAACTGAGCACTTGTTTCAGGAATGCTGATGCAGCTACAAGTGTTGTATAAACTCCCATTAGGTGATCTGGGCTTGATGCCACACGTTTCTTTAATAGCAGTTGTGTTTTTCAGGGCAAACAAATTTTATTCCTTTCATGTTCAAATATGAAACACTTTCATGCCACATAAAATTATGTTAAAACACCCAAACTTACACACTGAAGTTTATTTTCACCAGAGAGGCATCAGACATGTATAGATAAAATGGAAGGATATTTCTGAGTTGTATATTATAAATGTTCATTGAAGTCAAACAGAGTGGCTTTCACTGACTTCAGCAGACACTGGATGATATCTTTGAAGATCAAAGGGTACAATTATATCTTACTTGCTGCTGTGAATCTGAGTCTTAAGCAAATTATTCTGTTGGTCTCTTTTTTTTTTAATCTCTAGACATAGCTTATTCTTTAAAAAAAAAAAAAAAAAAGGAAAAGAACAGCTTTGGGATTGGAAGCTTGCAAATAGCCAAAAAAAAGAATTGCTATGTTGCCCAAAAGACATCTGAGATACCTGCCAGGCTCCTTCAGGGTGGGAAAACTTATCTTTAGAGCCACATTGCAGCTAAAAAGTCTCAGGAAAAAATGAGTTGTGCATGTAAGCACACCCAATCCCTTTTCATCAGCAGAGACTTGTGTGGCATCCCTGGCACCCACACAGTCTGGAGGCACCACAGCTGCCAGACAAGGCTGCCCACAAGGTATGAGCTGTTCACCAAGAGCAGCAGAGATTGGAGGGGCAATGAGGCCCATCATCCTCATGTCTGACAATGGGTGTTCTTTATTTTTAAAGTGAAGAGGTAATCAGCAGGATTGGGCACTTGCCATAACATGGGACAAGCTACAATTAAAAGTAGCTGATTTTCCAGAGGACTGGAAGCACCATGTGACATCAACGATCAGAATTACAACAGGGTCACATCGTGTCCCAAGGACTCCTCTGCTCTTGCAGCCCACCCATGGGAAGGGTGGGCCCTTGGTTTCTGCTCATTACCTGAATTACGCACTCATTACTCTCACATGAAGGAAGACTGGCAGTATGCAATTATTTATTTCATCAACTAATTCCTTCCCATCCAAGTTTCCACTTGACTTCACTTATTGTGCAGTTTTCCGATGCACCTTATACACCAGCTGAGCATTCCTCCTTCCAGGAACGCTGGTCACCACTGGAGTAAAAGCCCAGCTTGTTTCTCCAGTGGTGGGCTGTCTCCTACAGACTGGCTACAGGCTGGGGACGTGGCAGTCGACAGATCCTCCGCAAGATGTAACTACACTGCCAAGGGGTGTAAGCTCTGGGAAAGGCGCAGACTAATCCAAGTAACTTGTTCTGCACAGGGCTCTGTATCCACTGTGATCCAACAGAAAAACCAAAAATGTGCCTGTGTCATCCACAGCTTGGATGATTCCACACCTGCAGCTGCCTTGGCCAGTTGTCACCTCCAATTTCCACATGACCATCTCGGTGCAGCCTCACAAAAATCCCTGCGCTCAGAAATCTGAAACAACACAGCTCCCAATGGACCTTGCTGGACACAGGCTAAGGACCTGAGCATCCTCCAAGACAAGGGGCATTTTCAAACTAACCACAGCGTATCAGTCTGCATTTCAGCTAGCGGGACCAAATCTAGGTCTGGGTAGTTAGCTAAAACTTAGCTGAACCTCCTACACTTTATCCCTCCTCCTCACCTGCTTCCCACAGTCCCAAACTGAACCTGCTCTCCCAACCCCACAGCCCCGGCACTCCCTTTGCCATCCCTCTGTCCCCACACACGCGTGCCCCAGGCACGCAGCTGTATCCCGACATCCCAGCAGGGCTGGGACAGAGGCACCTCAGCATTTCGCCACCCTGGAGAGCCGCGGTGGGTTTTTACTCAGTCGACACTGTCACCAGCAGAGCTACTCAAGAACTGCAGCTCCGGCGGCAGCAGCCCCGCCGTGCACAGACACAAAGCCGGAGGCTTCAAGGGGCTTTCAGCTCTCAAATGGAAACTTTCACCCACCCCGGAGAGCCCAGAGCTGTGCGTAGGGACTGTCCCCTCCTTGGTCCACACCGGGGACCAGTGCCACCTCCCCTCCGGGCACCCTGTGATCCGGAGCCTCTGCACCAGTGACAGCACAATCAATTCCCAGCTGCAGGGCAGGAGCAAACCAGAAATCCCACCTTGGGCGAACGCTGGTGACAGAAACTCTATACTGCAACAAACCTATGTTTTTCCCCAAAATCAAGACTGCTATCAGACAATTCCCAGCAACCAGTCCCCACTTCACACATGTGGCAGCATCCAACCACTCCTGACATGTGGCTAGTGATGGTGGAGGGCAAGTCACTGACAAACAAAGCAAATCAGGCAGGATTAATTAACACCTGTAAAGAAGTCTGAAGGTGTCAAGGACTTGTAGCTCTTATGTGTTGGGCTCCAGTGGGCCCTCAAGGTCAAAGCCACTGTGCCATCTTCACTGCTGCAGGCACTCCTGTGGACATGACCCACGCCAGGACTGAGAGGGCTCCAGAGGCACAGTGCCATACCTTGGCACGTGCCCTTGCCTAGCTATTCCCAAGGCTATTCCAACAAGAACGGGGGGAGCAGAGCCCCAGAGGTCCTGATTTTGTCCCCCCTGACCCTCATTCATTCCAACGCTCCCACGCTGCTCCTGCGCCTGGGAACTGCGATTCACCTGCGCCCCAGCTGACAGCAGACAGAAGTGAATGAAATTTGCATTTATATAGCACTCTCCATCCATCAGTATCTCAGTGCTTTGATTAAAAAAAGGAAAAAATCACCACAGCAGAGATGAAAAACCACTGGTGAGAAGAGCTGTCACCCCTCACAGCCCCCTTCCCTCTGGCTCTCCCACTTTCCCACACAGGCTCACCTTCCACCTGCAGCTGGAAACGCATTTATAGTGCAGCCTTTAAAATTAAGCCCCAAAACTTTCCCTGCACTTGTGTTCTAACCCTGTAACTATCAAACCTTCTGGGAGGAACAAGGAGAGCAAGTTTGCTCTAATCAAGGAAGTAAAGTAAATTGTTTCAGTAGTGCACCACCAGCGGCAGTAGAAACCTCCCCAGTTCAGAGGGTTTTGGGTCCAGCTGCCCATTTGACAGCCAGATTTTAAACAGATAACATGGCAAAGATTAGTATAATTAGCCCCAAAGTAAGAGTTCCTGTTTAAGTGCATTTTACTGCCATGTGCCTGAACGATTTTCTAGACAAGCTCGAACCTCTCCTTTCCCCCAGCGGGAACCCCCCAGTTCGTGTGCACTCATTAAAATCCTGTCCTAATTGCTCCCTCATCAGCAACGAATCTTAAGAAGCTTAACTGTTAGGTGGTTAAATTGTGTTTACTGACAGAAAATAGAATATTCACTAATGACAGAGATGGTGATGACTCAGGATTATTGTGGGGCCTCACACCCAAGGCTTTGGAGATAAGGCAGTATGCTGGGATTTGTGGTCCTTTAAAGATGAAAGACAAGCTTTGTCCAGACTGTACAATGCAGAACTCAACCCTGTGAGGTTGCTGAGGTTCCCTCCAGCCAGAGGAAGTTGGAACTGCAGCCTGCAAAGCTAAAAAACCATCTTCCCCAGGCACCTGCCTGTCCTGCAGGAGCAGAGCCTCCAGCAGCCCGGCAAGAGGTGCTCCCGGTTTCACCACTCCCCCATTTCTGGGCAACAATCACATCAATGAGCTCAGTTTTTAAAGATTTAACCCAACAGAAAGTCACTGCTGAACACAAATATTAGTTCAATTTTCAAAACTCCTCTCGCCTGGCTTGGGCTCGCTGGTGGCTGCAGTGGGGCAGCCCTGCATCCAGCAGTTGATATATTTATGAACTCCTAACTTCCAAAAATATTGCCAGCAGCAGCTCATAATTCTCTGACATGTGACCTATGGTTTTTAAATACTGACCTGAACAGGCTGGCTACTGGGAATAGATGTGTTTTTTTCCTTCCCAAGTTCTCCTCTGAGACATATTTACTGAAATACTTTATTACCTCATCACTGTGCATAATTTAAAACTGCAGTTAAGCACTCAGCGTTTAAGTAAGAGCATGCATCATTCTGACAGCATTCAGCTGTGAGGGTATAAAAAAAATCTCACAAATGTTAGCCCCAAAATTTCTTAAAATCCTTTGCTATTTGCTCTGCAAAAATGTTCTGACTTCGGCACGTTCACCGACGTGCATTTTGAAGCTTTAGCCTTCTGTCTTTCAAGGTAACTGTTATGGATTGGCAAAATGTGTGAATTTAATTAGTGTAATCTAAACAAAAGAAGCATTTCAGAGTTACTTTAATCCATATGAGACCAATATGTTGATTTGTCAATGTGAATTTAATTAGTGTCTTCGAGTCTAAACTCCAACTCCCCCTTCTTTTATCTAATTATCACATTTATAAAAAACATTATCACATATTCGTTGGCCTAACTGTTTTGCCACGCAGTCAGACTGAAGTCCCAGAGTCAACATGCACTTCTAATAAGCTCAATATGTTTCAAGAGCACCGCGCTGGGCTCAATAGCATCCCATACAGCCACTGCACGCTCCCTCTCGAGGGGCCGAGGACAACTCCGCTGGCATTGTATCTTTTCCCCATCCTTTGCCATGCAAAGAAAGTGAGAACCTTCTGGTGTAACCATCAGTGAAATGCATCAATTATGCACCGTTCTGGGGACGGCCACCACGAGGCATTCACTTATATATGACTAATTGAGCAGAGAACAATTGCTATTCATTTCACAAGTGGTTCCCAAGGGCTGCGAGGGGACTGCAGCAATTCACTCTTCATCAAGTAAACATTCAAGTCATAAGCACGACCCAAATCTCTCCGGGGTGGTTAAAGATGTTCTCATTTCTCCCTACAGCCCATATTTGTCAAATCCATTCCCAAGGACAGTGCTCCAGCTGGAAGTGGGGTGCCAGGCCCTGGGGAGTGGGCAGTGGAGCCAGGGCTGCAGCTGGACTCCGCTGTGACCCCAGCAAAGCTCTCAATGTCCAGGGACCTGCAAAGGGGCCCCGGGCCAAGGTGCTGCACCTCTATTCAGGCCACCTGGCCAGCAGCAGGGAAGCTCTTCCACGCAGAGGGGACAACATGGAGAGTTCCCACCCTGACCCTCAGAGAGTGCTGCACCCACACTAAATTTCTCTGCATGGCAACTGCACGAGGCCCCAAAAACTCCTTCCCATCACCTGCCAGAAGTAGCCAACCTTTAGCTTTTAAGATGAGCAGACAACCTTACATGACAGCAGCAAAAAACATGTAGATGGGCAAACACAACCTGCTGGAGCCAGGTGAGGAGAGGGTGACAGCTACACACCTGCACTAGGGCAACAAATTCATGTACCCCCAGCTACAACAGTACTGAGATGTGCCTTTCCCTAAAGAAAATAAATCCTCCTGCAGGTTATTTTACAGGGAGACCAGCAATTTTGTTCAAGAAGGCTGAAAGTTTAGGGCCAGATACTATTTTTCTTTTAAAGTTAGGCAGATTTGCCTAAATGCAACCTGATGGAGGTCATTCAAATGATATGTGACGCATGATCCCAGATCATTTTGTTCCCCTTCACATTAGAAATGAATAAACATCCTGAACTTCCCCCTTTTTCCCATGATAAGCAAAAATCCAGTGGGGCAAGGTCAAAGGTTAGATTTCAAACCAGCCCTCCTCCCCAGTATAGCAGCACCCCATTCTCCAGGTCATTCTGCTGCCCGTCCTCCTTAAGCAGGGCAGCAAGATAAAGCACAGCAACATGCTGAGTTATTTTTTTTCCTGCATATAATTATTGTATTTTAAGATAATCACAACTGGACAAAGTGAGGACAGTTTATCAAGCAGTTCGGCTAAGAGATACTGTCAAGGAACTTAACCATTGAGCTACGGAAGAAAATCAGAGCTTTACAAGAACTCTTGGATCATGTTTCTGCTCAGAAATGGGCAGACAGTTCTGCTAGAAGAGCAAGATCCTTGAAATGCTCTTTACCGCACTTTAGAAACTAAAATAGTGCCTGAATTAGTGCCCATCTGAGGTCCTTGGTTACCCCTGTCTGTGCTACCAGCAGAGATCCCACAGCCTGTGTCAGGGATGGAGAGGAGCTGAGCTAGTGGAAGGGAACTGGAGAAACCAGGTATTGGAATTCAAAGAAAACTTCAGGAAAGTGGTCTGGGAAAGTTATTTAGGTCAAAATTCTCAGAAAGTCTTGAACCATTGAGGACCGAGAAGCTTTTGCCCTCTAGAAACCCTGCCTCATGCACGTGGTCCTGGTGAATCTGGTCTCCTTGAAACCAGCCTGGGCAATGGGACAGCACAAAGCAGGGGATTTTTGGAAGCTCACTTACAGAACTGGTACAAAGAGAAAAAGCCTAGTCTCACTTTGGACAGACAGAGTTAGGGAAGCATTCCAGCAAAGCCAGATTCAACAGCCAAATCATTATGAAGCTTTCCAAAAAGTGAGGAAACTCCAGGACAAGGCCAGTGCTGCAAGAAGGAGAGCTGTGCAGCTTTCCCCAACCAAGTTGCCCAATACTGAGTTTGAGGAGCAGGTGCCAGAAACTGAAGGAAATGGATCCAGAAAAGATGCCCTCCTCCATTTCCCTGCTTCAAGATGGGCTGTATAAGCCTGGCTGACTGCAAACATACTCACCATGCTGCTCTCAAATCCCACAGTGCCTTTGGGCAATCCCATCCCTTGAGATTCTTTACATCTAGAAACTGTTTCTGAGGAAGAAGCCTCCCCATTCCTGCTGCAGCCCAAAGCCCTGATTTCTCACCTTAGCCCTTACAGATACATGGAATGAATTACTTGTGCTCCCTACAGCAGTTTTGGGTATTTGACTGCCACATGTTTCCTTCTGCATGTGTGCAAGATGGGGTGGCAGGAGAGAGGGAATCTCCATCAGCGAGAGACAATCTTTGTCATGCAAAAACATGAAATTCTGTTTTTTGGCAAAAGTGAATTTTCATTAATTCCCCCAGCTGGAGGTTTACCATTTTCCAGAGGAATTTGGCCATTTTCCCAGTGTGCAAAGCCTCTGTGGGTTAGCACCAGCAGGGTTTCATTTTCACAAGATCAGACTCCAAGTATGCAATACAGCCTATTGTCTAAATACAGTATGAGCACAGCTCAAGCCACCTGATCGGGGCCTGGTTTCCTGGCATTTACTTTCCCCATCTGTTGGCTTTTAGCATAAATTGAAGCGTGAGTGCCTACTAATACTAGTTTCGCATATGAACGTGCTCATGGAGCCATAATGTAACATGCAGAGCATATTGGACCCAGTTCAGTTTATGTGAAATGCAAGGCACATCCCCAAGGCAGAACTGGAATTGCTTTGAGGGCGCGTTCTTTGCCCAGACCTCTTTCTGCTGCACATGCACACACTGGAGACCTCTTTTTGAAAAGAGAGAAATGCACGTAAATGGGAGCTTCCCTCAGGCTGACTATGATCCAGCTCCGTTTCTCATCTGACCCCCAATCACGTTCCAAATGAGCTTGGAGAAATCAAGGTCGTTATATGTGAGAGACATGGAGTTTTGAAGGATGATCTCCCAAATTTCCTTGCACGTTAATGACTTGGATGTGCGAAGAAGTGACGCACTCTGCATGGCAGGATGGCTCCCTGCAAAGCCACACGGCATCCTAAAGCCAGGCTGGTGTTTCCAAGCTGCCCGTGGCTTTTGTAGTCTCCAAGGATCCTCTCTGCTCAAGGGCTGCAATAAACCTGAGCTTCTGGACCAGGCTAAACACTTACCCTCCTAAAAATGCAGTGGATGGGTCCAGAAGCCAAAGCTAACATTTCACTGTCATTTTCAAAGGACCCTCGATAAGCATTGCAGCTCAGCATTGTCTTGGGACACTGCAACTCTGAGGAGCTGGGGTTTCTATCTGCCCTTGACCATTTTCTTCACTCTTCTGCAGGGCCCCTCACATGCCACCACACAGTCTTAAGGATTGCCACGCTCATCCCTGGCCTGGGTTTCTGAAGGTCAGTTTCCCCACAACCCGGGCAAGGAGGGATCATGCCAATTAAGAAGCTTACCAAAATGAGCACCTAGACCTAACCCGTGAGGCTTTTCTGGATTTGCGTGCCTGTAATTTCAAAAAAGGAGCTTCTTCCATATGTGCACCTTCTCAGCATTTCAGTTTACCTTTATCTCTTTAATTCATCCTTAAAAACAGCCATAAAGGTTTGCACCACATTTCATCTTCTATTTCTCAGAAGTGGCTGCCAGTGACAGGGATGTACCAGCTCCCTTCTCAGGGATGGGCAGAGTGTCACTGCACTGATGAAGCTTATACATCCCCGTGTCTACACTTGGTGATATATCTAATATCACTCCAAGGGCAGCCTCTGGGCTCTGCCCTTTGAGCATTCAAGCAGCAGCACTGTATTCTTGATGGATCCCATTCAAGACGTTGTACTTTGTTTTCTCCACTCCCACAAAAGCCTGCTATTTTCTACTTCACATTCCTTGGGAATTTCAGACAAGGTCTTAACCGCATCCTTGCGTGTAGACAGCAGACAAAACTCCCCTCTGAGCCCAAATCTCTGTTCATCTCCTTCCTCCAGTACCACATGCATATTTTGTCCTCCCCCAGTGCTGCAAATACATGAGAAGTCAAGTAGGCACAAAGTTAACGGGCAACGTGAGGCTCAGCAGGAGGGCTGAGAGCAGGTCTGACACTGTCTGATGTGGTCCCAAGAGAGCTGCAGCACCCAAGAGACAACAGTGACATGTGGACAGTGGTGATGGTTGCATCCATAAGCCAGCTTTGTGGCTTTCACAGGGTTGGGGCAGATGAAGGCACTCAAAGGGAATGAGAACATCCCCATATGACAACTAACATCCATCAGAAACCCCCTTCCTCCGTCCCCTGCTCCTGCACAGATCCCTGCCCAAATCCCAAGTGTTCAGGTGTATTTTTCTAGAACAACTTTAGTGAGAAAGCTGGATCCAAAGGAAAAGGCTAAGGTGCCCCACATATCCTGAATCTGTGGCACAGGCAGCTGCCTGGTCCTGACATGGGGCCCTCAGGACAGGGTGTCATTCCCCCAGAGAATGGTACTTGGCAGGGAACACCCTGCTTCTCCCGAGAAGGAATAGAAGGATGTGAGTTTGAACAGCAGCTCAGACATCTCCGTATATAGCCGTGTGCTGCTCCCAGCACACGCAGCCCCTGCCCAGGGAAGCCCTTACCCACCCTGTGCTCACATGCTGCACCAGAGGCACAGTCAGAGGCTTGCCAGGAGCATGCCAGGGCACCAGGGCAAGCTGGGAAAAAATTCCACAGCGTCAAGACTGTTTCCCATGCCCACACAGGGTGCCTCACAGATCTCAGCCCTGCTTCCAGCAGGACCTGTGCAAACATTCACTAAGTGATGCCACATCCACACAGACATTGCTGCAACAAAGGTCACGTACAACTTGGTCAAGCATCTCTTCAACACAAAGGACTTTTTGACCCCCATGTGCCCTAGGCAGCTCCCAGCTTTCCACAGACAGGGTTCTCAGCTGTTCCCACAGGCACAGACCACATCTGGAAACAGTCACTGATTTGCAATGCCAGGAGATTCACTCCACCCTGGAGAGGTCTGAAAACTGTGTAAGACCAGCCCTGAGGACATGTACCACTTCTGCCCCTTGTCAAATACCTTTTAAGAAAAAATAACATCCTCTTAAAGTACCAGCAATTGCTTGGCAATGCATCTAAAACCATCATTAATGGAGTTAAACGGCGCATTCTCCTGAGCAGAAAAGTGCACAGGATATGGCAGAGGGCAGGATTCATCAGCCTTTGTGTTATTTGCTTTGGGTTGCACCACAGAAAAAGTCAGAAAGCTGGCAGTCATTGAGTACAGGAAGCAGTTTTAAACTCTAACAAGTAAGAAAAAAAAATAATTTCCCAGCAACGAATGAAAGCAGGCTCAGTCACTCTCCAGATGATGCAAACCCAGAGGTGGAACCAGCCCTTCCACCCACGCTGCTCTGCCATCAGCAAGGGCTCCCATCACCTGCCACACAGGAGGGAATCACTTGTGCCCAGAGCAGAGGGAAATCCCAAAGAACCCTTGGGCTCCTGCATGGGGGGAAATTCCCCAAAGTCTAAAACTGCTGACTCTGCTGGGTCAGGTCACAGGGATTACCCAGCTGGGGTAGGAAGTGCAGCCCCACGGTCTGACCCCAGCACTGGTGAGTTTGGAGTGGCTGTCACTCCAGCTCATGTGCAAAATGGAGAGGAAACCATTCACTTGACCTCCCTCTAACAAATGGTTTTGGTTGAAACTTGTTCACGTCCACCAGCTTTCTGACAGTGAAAAAAACCACCAAGTTTTCACCTGCCAAAGTGTTTTTTTAAAATGCTATAAGCCATTAATTCCTCACTCCTGCCCTTCCCTGGTCAGGGAAGAGTTTGCTGGTGAAGAGGGGGTAAAATAAATTCCCAATTGCACCCCTCAGGCTTCTTCAACTAGGCTGAAGTTTTTTAAATGGTCAGTGTGATGTGAGCCAGTACGTATCACAGATGTGTCATTAGACAATCAAGGCTAAGCAGTGATTTTTTTGAGTTTCTACCTATAAAGGTAAAAAAACCCCTTTCCAACAGCGGTTTTGCAGGAAGAGGGTCTTTCCACTACAGCAAGGAAAGAGGCAGCTGGTGGGCATGGGATGCCCAACTGGTGTGCTTGAGAAAGTGTCTTTGCACACATAGCGTGCGGAGAACCCGAGTTCCTGGAAAAGCCTGCCTCAGTCAGACAAATCAGGCTTATAAACTCACCCCTTTTGGGGAGGAGGGAGTGCAGGGAGGGGGCTAATGGCTGCTTTATTGCATTAGTCAGTATCTTCATTAAGGCAGAGAAGAGTAACCGAGGGGAATGTGCACGTAGCGTGACTTCTTTGCTAGAACCCCACAAACCACCAACTGGCAGCTCCCTGGCTCCCAGCCACCCAAATCCAAGAGACCATCTGGCAACTGGTTCAGTTATCCCTCCTCAGTTAACAGATGTACACTAGATGGTGTGGGAACAGCATTTTGCAGAAGCAATTAGTTTAATCCTCTGCTAAACAGTTTAAATTCCAAGCGATTTGGAAGGAAAAAAAAATGAAGGGAAAAGAAAATCCAGAAAACAAACCGAGTTGCTTCCAATTTCAGTGAGAATAACTAATGAAAAGCCAATTCAGCTGGTTTCACCACTGATACATACCCATGGGACTTGTTCTTATTCCCAGCTCCACATGCTACACCCCAGAAGTCCTCCAGATTTATCCAGAGGCTGCAACTGCACGGCCAGCACTTACATGGCTTTGCAAAATAGCTACAACCACTCTCCCATAGCCAAAATCCAACTGGGTAGAGGCTGATCTCTGAAACACAGATCTGTCCTGACTTCAGCTCCTTGTCTGGCCTTGGGCAAATCATTTAACCTGGTGAAATCAATTTGCCTGGCACACACACTTCCCTGTCTCCAGAAAATGAGGTAAATTATGTGGCCCTGCTACAGGGAGTAGTAAGGTGGAATCAATTAAGGTTTGTGAAGCACTTGGAGAGTCTTGAATGGGAGAAACCAGAGAAATAGAGAACATCCTTATTAATTACACTAACTGATTAATTATTATTAAATTAGGACAATTTTGTTCTCTTGAGAGGAGAAAGATATGTTTTCTAGCCATTTCTTTTGCTCACATCCTTAAAGGAGTGACTTTACAACTGCAGAAGACTGAATGAGGAGCTTAACCCAAATAAAATAAATTGCCAGTAATTTCTGGTATCCCCTATGCCATTATTGAACAATTTGCATTTGAATTGGGGTTTTTTCCATCACAATCCAGCTTCACCTGATCCTGCTCTATAATCACCATCCCCATTTATGAAATCCCAGCATGTTGCCACAGAAATTATGTCACAAATTCATCATTATGACTTCCCCAGCAGGAGCAATTGGAACTGAAGATTGGCTGTAAAAGTTGCCTTTTTACCAGTCCTGCTTTAAAGATATTTTAATTTTTTTTTTTAAGGTACAGAAGTGAGATTAGCTACCATGGGGAATTAGATGAGCATGTCATGAATATCCTAGGGATACAAGATTACACCCATGAGTCAGGGGAACCATAAAATATGATCAAGAGACTTTATGGAGGATGATCTTTGAAATCAACTCCTAATCTCTGAGTGGTTTACATAAAACCAACTATTAGTTTCAAAAAAAAAAAGGTAATTCAAAATTCAAAAGTGAACCAGACTGATAATAGCGAAGTTACAGCTATTCCTGTCAGGAAGGCTTATCTGTCAAGCCACTCCAAGCACCATGGCTTACAGGTTTGCACACTCCTTTGATAACATGGTAATTAGTCAGGTACCATGGTAAGAAACATTCAGAGAGTAAACTTTTGAGGTAAATAATTTATATTTAAATATTTTAGACTCTTCCTGCTAGGCTGCACTCCTCTCACTGCCTCTTGTCAAAGGCTGGCATGTGTTGTATTTCCTAATGAGAGCCACCAAAGAACTCTGACACAAACCTCAAAACAAAGACTATTTATGCTGTAAGCAATGCACTTTCCCAGAAATCATCTTATTATCCCTCTTAATTATTGAAAACAAACAACATTGGAATAAACCCCTCTGTTTATCAGTGCTAAAACTGTGAAAATAATTCAGTGAAAAAACAGTAACGCCTTACAGAAAGTGCAACACCCAATTTGAGGACCACACACTGATGTGTTCACATCAGCTTGGGTCTTGTCTGGATCCACTCACACTATCCTCCCTTTCTCCTAGTCTCCCATCCCTCCACACAGCTGGAGCCCTCCCACTCCTCTGGGTTTTGGCAGCCCAGCCTGGGTGGTTTGAGAAGTGGCTGCTCCTGTGGCAGAGGAGATCAAAGCTACCATGTGCCAGGTCCTCACTGCATCAGCTATTAACTCAAACTGCCATCAATTCTCATTTGAGCTAACACAAACTATGGCAGCTGGAAAATTACCCAGCCATAAATCACCACAGCTTGGTTGTCAACTATCAGTCCTCCTGTTGGATGCACAGATTTCTCCTCTTCTCCCAACCAGCTTCCCACCTTTTCTAAATTAAAAATGAGCAAACTAGACAGCAGATATGTCCTGTATTTAGATACAAGAAATGTCTTTAAGTCTGGCAGGTTAATTAGTTCTTTGATGTATCCTAGACAGCAAGGTTTCCCTGGTAAGGGAGACCCCATCCATTTTTAAACCAGCTGAAAACATTCAAGACATTCAAGTGTGACACTGGGGCTCAGACCTGCACAAGTCCCCAGAAGAGCAGCACCACGAGTAGTGAGTAACCACCACCCTTCAGATAAATGAGTTATTTAGCACCAGTAAGCCTGTTACACTGCAGTGTAGGCCTTCCACTTCCCAGCAGTGACAAGCAATAATTAATTAGTAGCAAACACTCCAATGGGTATTTGATCCTTACTCCAGCAATTAGACTCTTTCAGCCAAGACATCTGTCCCAGTGCAGCACAACTCATTAAGGGAAAGAGTGGGAGGAAACTTGGGAGCCATTCAGAGCTGGAATAAGAGGGAAGTAAAAAGGCAAAGAGCACCCTGTGGCAGAATCCCAAGGAGCTGGGCAAGTGGATCACCACTGGCACGTAATTTTTGTAGGCAGGGAGCTTGTTTCTGAAGCCCAGACACCTCTAGTCAGTATGTAAAGAGAATTGTATACAGAATGTAAGAATGGTGGCTTAAGGTTATTAACAACACAGTGCATGGGAAGGCATCCTGTGCCCACAGCCACCCCAGTCAGCCCTTCACGAATTCCAGCCCCAAACATAATACAGACATGTGTCCCCCAGCCACAGCACAGGGCACAATGTGACAGGGGAGGAGATAAAGAGGATGCATGCCCTGAGAGCCACTCCTGGGCAATGCCAGCCTGGCACCAAGGGCAACACCCAGCCACCACTGAGGGGCAAGCATTGCAACCATGGGACAGGTGCCATCCTCCTGGTTTTATACTCAAGGCGCAGAAAAACACAGCTGACAAGGGAAGCTGACAGTTTCATTCCCTGTTTTTAAGTTTCCTAGCTCGGGCACTTCACTATGAAACCATTTGGTCTCAGTTAAACACAGGACAAGTCATTACCTCACCTCAGGGTCCTGCAGCACCGAAGTCCTGCTGTTTTCCCAGCAGCGTCTATTTGCCAGCTCCTCAGAAAGGGCCTGGTCTGGGTGGTCCCAGAGCTTTCTGTGACAACAGCACAGCAGCCCAAGGGACACCCAGCTGGGACAGCACAGCCACCGTCCTACCCAGAGACACTCCGTGCTCCCAGGGAGCCTCAGAACCATCTCCCACCTCCCAGACGGCCACACAGCTCACTTCTGCCCAGAAAACCTCTACCCCAAGGCAATGCCACCACAGTTACCGCCACAAACACCCCCTTTTCCCCACCCTCTCCTCAGAGAGGGGAAGTTCAACAATGGTATTTTGTTTAACTCACCTCCTGGGTTTGTTGGAGATTTGAGGATTGGGATTGAGGAGGAGCAGCAGACGCTCCGGCCCACAGCCCAGCACACACAGCCTTCCCCAAATCCTGTCCTCACCACACCTGAAAGCCCTAACAACTCTGGAAAGTTACAGGGTCTTATGGGCTTTGCGGCTTAACCACCCTCAGCTGCACAATCAACACCAGTTAACCCAGTTGTCTGCTTTCCTACTCCGGGGCTGGAGCCAGCACAGCTCCCTGCCCTGCCCAAGGCTGTCCACGCAGCCGAGACACCTGCTAGACCATTTTACCTGCTTTCACTCTGCCTCTGCTTCAGCTTCCCTAATCCCCACAGGACTTCTTCTTCCCACAGCACAGCTCACCCTGCAGTGCACAGAGGATGAAGGGCAGCCATTTCAGATAAAGCATCGCCCCTTTTTTCCCCCCTCCTTCTTAACCAAAGTTTCCCTGCTGATGAAGCCTCCAAAGGTGTTTGGAGAGGACAGATAGAAGAAAGCTGGAAGCCAGCTGAGGCTGTATGGAGCCCAAGGGCTCACAGTCACCTGTGTGGCCCCACTTCCCACCCACGCTGCTCCCAGAGCGATGCCTGGCCACGTGCAGCCACTTCGCCCTGCTTGAACCCTCCCAGGACCCTTGCAAGGCTAACAGTGGTTCTCTTTCTGCTCACAGATCACCACCACTGAAAAACCCAGGTCTCTCCTCCTGCTGCCTGGAAGCATCAGAAAACATCTACTTGCTGCACCTCATGTTCACAGCAAACAGAAGACTGGCCAAGAAAGAGTAGCTATAGCAGGCAGGAAGGAGATTATCCTGAGACACCCAGTGCCACCGACAGTAGGAAATTTGTTAGAAAAAGTACCCCATGATAACATGCAGGGAAAACCACACATTGGCCCCTTCCAATCTGATGGATTGTCTCTTAATCTGGATTAAGTTTAACCTCAGGCACACGTCCAGGTTGTACAAAGTGAGCATCTGTGAATGTAAAGGCATGAGCAGCATCTGGCGGATGAGCCAAAGCAAATGCAGCCACAGCTTCTGCAGAGTCTGGGAAAACCATTCTCTCTGCTGGTCATAGCACCTTCAAGGTGACTGTTCTTCCCTGTAAACCGGTCCAAAATGCCCAGATATCATTCACATCAGTATTGCCGAAAACCCATGAGGCAGGGCTGTGGCAGTCACAGGGAGTTCAGGACAGCAGTGGAAAAAGCTCTCCAGGCAGAGGGAATGTCTCAATGAGTAAGAGATCCAGAACACCCAAGTCTGGGCTGTCCTCCCCAGCTCCCTTTTGTTGGCCAGGCTCTGGCCTAGTGCCCCAACCCTCCCACCTGCTGGGGTCTTTGTGAGCCACCAAGGTCTACCTTTCCCTGTGCAGCCACTCCTGCTCCCTTTCTAAAAAGTGAGGTTTCTTTACTGTACCACTTTTTACCTGCAGTCATCATCCTTTGGGATGAGTTTTTTTGAGGTGCTGACATCTCACTGAGAGCTCCAGCCGTGGTCCTGGGATTTCCTGTACTGCCCTTCTCCAGAGAAGCTGCAGCCTCATTGAGAGCTCAGTTGCATATGTCTCTTCTCTATTAAGACACAGAGATAAGCAACCTCTGAAAATACAAATACAATTCTCGTCCCGTAGTGTCCAAAGGATTTTTGCCAGGGCTCCGAGGACTTTTCATCTACTGCAGAGCTTGTCAAGGAGTAGCACAAGAGGGAAACAAAACCAGGAAATATGGGAGGCACATGTGCTTGTCTGATTAACCCGACATTTTATGATAAACAAAGCAGCTCAAGGGCCCTGTTCTCTCTGTCTTTATAATAAATCTCCCAGTTTTACTGTTTTATGATGTCAAACATCTAAGAGCTTTCCCCAAGTTGCAAATAGAACATAAATTACCTTGGGTAAACTCTGCAGACGCTAATGTTATCTATAAAAACCCTGGCATTAATAACTTCACAGAAAGTCTGAAGGCTCCCTGTTTGTATGAGCAAAGTTAATTAGTGTGTGCAGCCTGTAGCACAGAGGCACTGAGATTAGGAAGACCTGAACCACAGCTACTCTGGATACCACAATAGATGGTGACCCCGACCCAAAGTTTTGGGTACAGGCTTGCAGCATCTCAACAGAACATGAAAGACATCCGTCCTGCTTTTATCCCAGCAAAGTCAAAGACAGCCCATCCGAGTGCAAAGAAACCACACTAAGAAGGATGAACCGTGTCTCCAGGAGAGTTGCATTGCTGCTGATTATCTTACAGAAAGCCAAGGCTGTTGTTAAGCCCTTTCCTAACCAGTCTTTGCCATAAAAAAGTCTGTTCTCTGAAAGCAAATCGCACTGTGGTCAAGTCATGACTTTGGCCTTAATGAAGAAGCTGAAAGGTTGATCTCTTCTCATACATACGAGCCCTCAGACAGTTGCCATAAGGGCTATGCCCTCCAGAACTTGTTCTGGGCTCAGTTCCTGCAGCAGTGCACTGGAGAGCTCTGGGGAATGAATGTGCCATGTGTTCCCAGCTCCCCCAGAGCTGCACCATTCACAGCCCTCAAGGAGGCTCACACAGGTGTGGATCCCACGTGCACACTGCACCTGACTCCCCTCCTCGCTGTACATCTGCGTGTTCTTGGCATTTCCGTTCAGGAATGACGAGGAGGATGTATCTGTTCAACACTGCTCAAGCAAGTGGAATGAAATGTAAAATATCAGCACTGAAATCCCTTCTGCCTTTGAGGTTCTGTTGTAACTTGTCAAGTTTCACTTAAAATATGACAAACATGACATTCTACAAAGTCTGCTGGATTTGGGTGGTTATTACCAGAGAGTTTCACATGGGAGATGTTTTACCTCATCTATTACTGGAAGCATCACAAAAACGCAATGTAGATGTCTATGTACACACTCCAGAAAAGTTAAAACTTAGCCGAATTTTTTAATTTTTTAAAGAGGGCAGGAAGGCTAAAGTACCTGCAACAGGATAGGGGATTTACTAAGGCTTTACTAAGCCTGTTCTCATGAGAGTAGATGAATAATGGTCATTTCCATATGACAGCTATTATTCATAAATTAATATAAAGCAAATTAGATATCAAGGTACCAGTTAGTGGTAATCCAAGTACTTAGAACATTCACGTCCCCATAAATGATCATTATATCTTCAAAACACATCACTGATTCAACGCCAAGTGGACACGACCTTTACCCATAGCTGGCCTAAGCTCCCAGAGAGTGCTGAGAATCACTGGAAAATCACATTATGACAGCTCATCCTGCACTCAATAAAACTGAAACTTAGAAGTTAGCTTACTACTTTCTGGCTAATGTTTACACCACTTTTAAACTGATAAATGCTCAGACCCATTTGTATTTAACTTAACAGCCTAGGGGCTTTCTCTATAAGCACAAAACAAAAAGACAGTTGGCAGGTGTTCCTTGGTTTAAAAAAAAAAAGATGCCAGCAAACAACGTTGAACAATGAATTATGCCAGATTTTCATAAATAGGGCCTATTACACACACACACGAAAGTTCCCTGATAACAGTTTGAGAACGACGGATTTTACTCCATGGCTTTGGCTCTGGACTACTGGCAAGCTTCAGAAACCTCTAACTTACTTTCCACTGTTTAGCTCACTAGTAGTCACAGTAAAAGCACCATAAATACCATTTTACAACCCATTTTACTTTGCCTCTTGTGAAATGCATATTTTATTAATCTGGCAAAATTTCCTGCTGGGAGTTTATGGCAACTGTAGCTCCAGTTCTCTCATGAATTCATTTCCCTTTGAACATGTAAAATTTAAAAGTAGCTCCATGCAACAATTTATTTTTTTAAGTATTCAATAAAATCTCCTCAAACTTTAAATGTAAGATTTATTAGGAAGGACCTTCATTAACACAACAGCACCAATTTCAAGAGCACGAAACCGCTAATAGAGTGAATGGTGCTCTTGAACCAGCTGATAACCAACCGCAAGCTGGTTTCTCTAATGGCAACTCCTGTTGTTTTCCAGCCCTGGGAGGGAACAAAAGGGAAATGGGATTTTATTGGTAGGAGGGGAAAAATACTTGCAAGGCTGAGTTGCCATCAAGAGCACATCTGAACCTCACTGGAAACTTATCTTTACTGTACCAGCTCCTCCTGATACACCTTTTGCATGGTGCTTGTGGCATAAAAGTGAGAGTTTAGGCAATTTAATAAAGAGAACCAAGCATTGGTGCGACATCCAAGCTTAGCCAGGTGATCTGTCCCAACAGTTCAGTAACCTGGAAGGAATAACGACACAGAAGTGAGACTTGAAATCTTCGTATCAAAGATTACACTTTGGAAAGGATATTAAAACATTTAACTACAATTACCTGGTATTTATATGATTATGAAGATACACAGAGTCATTTTGGGTCTTGTTAAATTGCAAGCTTAGATGTGAAAAGCAGCTTCCAGCAATGAATGGTTCCATATGCCAGTTAATAAGCTTCGAGTATCTCACCCATTAATCCAAGTGAACATCCCCCTACTCATTTCCAACAGCGTCCGTGACACAGCCATTGGAATTACACGTCTGCAGTGACTCTCTGCTCAGCTTCAAGTGCAATTCAGGATTTTGGGAAGCCTCTTTAAAACCTGGACATTCCTGAGAGAAGAATCCCTGTAATTTTAAAGCTGAAGAGGCTATTAAGATACTCCATCTCATGTAATCCAGCATTTAAGCATAAGCTCCGCAGAGCAGGAAAAAGGCTTCACCTTTATGAAACATCCATTCCCCAAACCCATTAGATTCACAGCTAAACTTCCCAACAAGCTGCATCAATCTTCATAGGATGAAGAACAAGAAGATGGATGTTTCAGAAGGCTAAAAGGAAAAAGGGATTGACTTTGATAGAAGGTAATGGTTTGCCCAGCAAAACATATATTTTGTGGAAAGCAGAGAAAGCACAAAGCTGAGACAAGTTCAAAAGCCCCTGCCCATCCTACAGCCAGGGATTCAAGTGACCCACCAGTCCTTCTGCTTGCACAGACCATCTGGAGCCAAAATCACAGTCAAACTGCTTATAAACCATATACAACCCAAAAACTATCAACTGGTCAAACTAATGTGACCTGTGTCCAAGCAGTGAAGGCCTAATTAACAGAAAAGGAAAAAGGTCAGCCAGAGTTGTGCAGTTTTATTTGAACAAAAACCAGTGTCGATATTTTTAATAAAGTCTACCTTACACTAAATGCATGTACATTTGTAAGAAGATACCTAGCTGTAAAGAAGGCGCAGGATAATATGTACAATCATAGTTAAGTTAAAAAAATTCACATTTTACATAGATTTACTTGACAGTCCTATGCTTTAATGGTATATAAATGGTAACCAAAAGAGGTAACGAAAAAAGCCCCAAATCACAAGAAAATTCAGCTGGAGGACTGTATAATGCACTCATTTTTCAAATAAATGAGTTCACAGAATTTTTATTTGCCTTAAATGAAAATTTTTAAAGTATTAGAATGAACATGTTCAATGAGCATATTGACATTTTTGTTTTTATCAAAATGGCAATGGTGCCATTTGCTTCCATAAAAATCTGTGTTTTATGCTGTAGTCTGGTCTTCAGCTTTTACAAATCAGAATAATTACACAGAATGTTTTTCAGTACATGGTAAAAATTATCAAACAGCAAGGGAGATATGTTCAAAAGACACTTTGAAGCTTTTCAGTCCACTTTCACAACACTGTAAATCTTACTTACAAACCAGAAGCAGGCAAAAAATCCAATAGTCCCTAAAATGAGAAAGAGAAAAAGGTTAGTTTCTCTCATAGTTTTCTCTGAGAGAGAAATCTAAAAAGTACTTCCCAGCAGGACAGAATATAACATTGTAATCCAGCTAACTACCCAGAATGACAGCACTTCTTAAATTTAACAACACACATCCAAGCCCAGGCTAAGTTATCGATTTAGAGCAAAGAAGACTTTTAGGACCAGGCTACTGAGGTACATTGATGCCACCACCACCAGCAGACGCACAAGTACCCATTAGGAAACTGACTTTTATACACACACAAAGTTAATCCCTACCTGGAGTTTTTCAGTCTATGATACTTCACTGCCACCTATGAATTATGACACGTCACAAGGCCTTGGAAAAATTCACTTGGCCCAGTTTTATATTCATCGTGCTCTGTTTACACTCGAGAACAGGGAACTCCTGTTACCTCCTTTTGCTAAAATGAAGCTCCAAATGTTACAGCAGCTGGGAGCAAGCAAAAATGAAACTAACAGGGACAAAACACTGAATGTGATTAGTATAGACTAATTTGCTGTTTTAAAGCTAATGAACGAGTTTGTGGTTTTCATCTACAGTCCTTATTATGGGGCAACTGCAAAGACATTGTCTATCACATTTACTTTTAAATTGCTTTACAAACTTCATATGCAAGGAGACAGAGTCCCAGTCAATTCATTTAGCCTTCAGCCTCTAAGGGAAGTGACGCCCTGTTCCTCATGCCTCTACTTAGGGGTGAACTGCCAGAGATGTTAAGCCTTAACAACTAAAAAAAGGGAAGGTCTGGGTTCCAGGTGAATTCCCTCTCACGGACAGAGCCACATGTCAGCTCTGTGACAGCCCTCACCAGCTACACTGCAGGCAATTCCAAGATCACGCACTCAGCTCCTCCAATTTTACAGTCACCCTTTTCTGCCTGTACAGCCCATGTTTAACATCAGCTCCAATTTTTTTCCACTATTTAATTGTGACTGATTTACTAACTAGATGGTTCTTTGTTAAGCATTTGTCTTTTTTACATTACTTACATTTCTTTCAGACCACATATACACATTTCCCAAGTGAGAAATCCACCTTGGGATGCTTATTATCTATATGCCAATTCTTACATTCTTCGTGCTACCATGTATATTTGCAGTTAAAGGCTTTTTGACAGCCTACTATTATATGGCACAGATTACCCTTTCCCTCCAAGTTTGCAGTTATCATCCTCTGAAACAGTAGGAGACAGCAGATTTATCGCTGTTGATAGGAGATCAGACACCAACCACAGAAGGAATATAATTCCTTTGTAGGCTTGACATCACTAAGTCTTTGCAGTTCATGGTCAATTCTCACTCCTTCCTACTGTGTCAAATACTCCAATATAAGCATTGTTACTCTAAGCCTTACTCTCATGATTTTTTTCTAATAATGGTTCTCAGCATCTGCTTTTAATTGTTTTGGTAATATAGCCCACTCTAAGATTTTTAGGGCTTTGAAAGCAATGTTTCTTCCAAACGTTTAACAGATGAGGTAACTTAAAAATTTATCTGCTGCTCTAGAACAAAATTGTAGTATCATAACAAAAATGTACAACTAACACAAGAATGACTACAGTTTTCTGAGCATGCTACAACTTAATATGGGCACACACTCTAAATCCACAGTATTTTCCTCCAATCCTTGTTAGTCTGACTCTTTATAATACATTGGTTTTCTATAAAACACTGCCTTAGTCATAACAGAACTCCAAGACTTCAGACTGTGAACAAGCATTTCATCTATAAACAGATTTTCACAGGTTTCCACAACATTGATTTTCAACTTCCTCTCCCAAAAAAAAAAGGCTGTTTAGAAAATCAAAGACCAACTACTCCTGCTCCTCTTTTAAACTATCAGAAATTTTGCCAACGTACTGGAAGTAGACTAAGGCACTGTTTTTAAGTGGTAATGTTTGTCAGATACCAGATTTGAATTATGAACTCAGGAGAGAAAGGCACAGCCCTATGTGGTCAGAACTTTCTCTGGTGTGCACATTGCTTCTGTTGTTACCATAGATGTGTACAGCTCTATGGACCAGAAACTTCATTTTGTTTTTTCTTTTTTAAATAACAGGGGCCAAACAGACCAGATGGTTCCTTAGCCTCACGTCACCACAGAGTTGTGTTGCTATTACAAAACTAGTATTACTGGACATATATGACTGTAAGCTAAGGGAACATTATTTATAGTGCTTTACCTACATGAGTGCTTATGTTAGTGCAATGAAAAGCTTAACGTTTGTTTTTATTAAGAACATAAACAGCACCGTGCCTGGTTCCACTGAAATTCGCTGTTTTCCACCTCAGACCAAGAGGTGCTTATGATTCCATGAACCACTATGAGGACCACAAAAGCTAATACAGTCAAAAACCTTCAGATTTTCTACACAGGAGTAAATACTGCAAAATCAAAGGGACCTTAAAATACAGGTAAATGCGTGATCGTTTTATACACCTGTACCTCTACCCAGTCAAATTGCCATTAATAGCTGCACTAGCTGAAATCCAACCTTGCCCTTACTAAAATGAGCCTCTCATTAGAACAGGAGAACTATTTAGGTAAGCTTTAGATAAGAACCACTCTAGGATCTTGCTTTTATTTGTCTCTTTCGAAACACATTCAAACTGAAACTCAAGTTTTGAAGTACTATCAACAAGGAGTCACTTCTGCAGCTCACAGCTTCTCTGACAGACATCAATGAACGCAGTGTGACAGAAGACAGGTAACCAAAGGTGTTTTTGTTAAAGCTGTTAAAATTCTAAAACTACTTTAACTTAAAGTGCTCCAACAACAAAAAATACCCCAACAAAAACACAAACAAACAAAAACCCACAAAAAACCCAATCCTGCAAGTAAATAAATAAGATGACCCCACTAGTTGAAAGAGTTGAGACTTCTCAAATTATTTTCTGCTTGGTCTAAACTCCTTTGTATTGTAAGGTTTGTACAGCTTTCAGACGCACATTTCTATGAAATGACCCAGCACCAAGCATGACACCAATTCCTTTAATGAGCCTATAAAATCTGTTTGTTTGGTTTAATCCAATATAACAAATTAGTTTCTTGGCTAATGTTTACTTTAATCAATCCTAAGCACTGACCAGCTTAAATTGAATGAAAAAGCACCTGGTGGCTTGCATTGAAGAACTTACTGTTGTGGGGTACATCTTTATTTTTTCCCTAAGTGGGTGACTGGCATATTTTAAGATTCTGCCTTTCCTAATAATCTCTACTAGTCTAGGAAAGTGATGCCATCCCAGTGCACAGCAGCCTGCTGTACATCACTGATCATCCTAGGGAGGTACAGCTGAAAGATCTTTTGCAGGAGCTATTTAGAATTCAAGAACTCAGTTGCGAAGACGTCTCAAGTCACTTCTGTAGCCAAGCAGCAAGATACGCCCAAAAATCCATTTATTCCTAGTAGGGAGACACTGAACACCTCTGCTGTTTTTTGATCTTTTTGTCCTCAGGTTTACAGACTGCTGAATACTCTACAATATACATACTACCACTTTCTGAAACACAGAAAGAGGATGTTACACACAGAAAGCCGGCATATGACTGGGTAAGGGAACATTACTAGTAAACTAGTTCCAATTTTAAATTCAAAGTTAAAAACAAGGATTATTGCACAGAATAATGTCAAAATACATTAAGCAGACTCTTCTGCTCTACTCATCTCTTCTAGCTTTATTGTTTAATGAAGAAAAAAGAATTCAAAGCACGAGCAGATTGTAAGAAAGCAAATAGAAAAGCACTCTGCACTTTGCTGATACTTCTTATGTACCTTAAAAGCTCTCTGTATCATACTGGTTTCAATCACCGCACAGTGGTGGGTGCTTCAGAATCTCGGATTCTAAACACAATCTACCCAGAAGATCAAAACTCAATTTTGAAAATGGCATTAACTCACAAGTGAAAATGATGTTCAAAAATAGAGGTCACTGTAAAGCAACATGCTTTGACTATGTTCAGCATTTTTTTGTCTCCTAGAATAAAATGCATGTAATCATGTAGCCATCCCCATTCACCCACACTTATTATTTCTTGAAAGATTAGCTGCACTTTGTACATTAAAACAAAATTGTCTAGTTTGGGTGTGCACACCAATTATTAGATTTCACTGGTCAGATTGTATTATTGTAGTTGTTGCCATACAAGCATTCGGTTCCTATTTACTTATTCACTATGATCTCTCTTATAATGCCCAAGGTAACAGAACATGCTGCCACCGAGGAGGTATTAACACTGCCCTTTATACTTCTGTCACAGTTCCTGAGACCTAATAGGCAACAATAGAGAAAACCAAAATACCTAGTGCTAACTTAAGTGGACAAGACCAAGGTCCCATTTTGGGAACTCTATTAATGCAAACGGTGTGTGAAACTACATTAGCAAACTCCCTCACCTCCAGAAACTTGTGAAGGACTGAACCCTTATTTTCTAAAGCAAGGGCTATTAAGGAATATTTTAAAAAACAAAGCTAGGATAGGTGTCTTTTGCTTGTGCCATCTGTCTATAATAGCTTACATTTCAGGCCTAAAAATCTATCATCAACTAAATATGGAAAAATATCATCAAACATTTTACATTATCAAGGATTTATTACACATTTCATGTCTGTTACACCCACTACCTTTCTAATGACTAGCTGTTCTATTAAATGTAAAAAAAAAAAGGGGATCACATAGTAGTTTTCCTCATGAACTACAAATGCAGCATAGGCAGCATAATTGTGGGTCTATTTTAAAATAAAAAGGAAAAGAAGACACTGCAAAAAAACCAGCAGCACAGTTTATTATCGTATTTCTGGGGCCCCACTGGCCTCCACATCAAGAACTCCAGGATCAGCACATCTGAAGCTTTTAATACCATTTCAGCTGCTGCCATGACAATTTCAATTATCATTTTATATATGAAAGGGATATTTTTAATTCTACCAATTTGCATCTTGTAAGTGAAATTGAAATTGGCAGGATAGCAACTAACCTATGCTAAAACCCAGACACGTATTAACATATTGCTTTAGTTTAAAAGTAATTAAAACATTTCAGACTATAGTTTGGGGATTTTTTTAAAATATAGATAGATATATATTATAGAAGACTTCTGGAGCTTGTCTGTTTCACCAGGATTTAAGCAGGGTTAACTGGCAACATGCCAACTTCTATGTTTGCCTTCTAATAATTAAAAAATAGATGGATTAAATTCTCATCTGTTTTTTCCTCCACTTCTTTTTAAAACTTTGACTTTCTTTTGAAGAGACACATATCTAAATAACAAATAAAAACCTGCCATTAAATGCCAGTTAATGTTATTAGATATGATTTCTACAGAGTAACTGCTTTGTTCAAACACATACAATAATTTCCTTCAGTGTTTATTATGAACAGTGCTTTTTTTGCCTCATGTCAACCAGTATTAGAAGAGAGACGAAAAAGTTCCTTCCCACTGCTGCACTGACAAACTTGGTCTGATGCTAAGACTTACCTTCATTACCTATTTTAGCCACGCTTCTTAACTGCATTTAACTGAGTTAAGTGATGCATTTCACAAAGTGAACACAAAGTAATTACAACCGGTTTCAATAACCAGTCAGAAGAAGTAATAATATAAACCATCATGCCATTCACAGAGAAATCCTCTATTGCAAATCTTTGGAGTGACTATAAAAGCTGGTTTTATGAACAGCCCATCATACATGAACTCACATTTTCTCTAGTTCTGCCACTGCTGTGCTTCACGCCAAGCAGTGACACCTAAAAGATCTGACTTCCTGTGTTGAATCTACATATACAACGGCAGCAGTCTGATGAACACCAAGATAAAATGCTCCTGGCTATTTTTAAGGGCCAGTACCCTTCAAAGAGCTTCTAATTTCCTCTAACACATGGTAAATCTGGCACAGATTTCTCATCAAATCAACCTCGAAATTATAGTCTCAGTCAAGTGATTATGAACGTTAGAGTGAGTAATTCTGTAGAAGAGGCTCAGTGTGCATGAGTAAGAGCAGAAAAGCTGGACAATTAAAACTGGAGAGCACTATTTCAAATAGGTTGCTCTAGTTAAGGTACATTCGTGTCATTAAGAAGAGGTGCTCAGTGAGCTGGTGAGGCCACATCTAACAGTACCAAAACCCCATGTGTTTCCCCAGCCCCAGCCTCCCTCACTTGCTGACAGTGAAAGCTGAAAACATCTTTTATCCTCCATATGCAGAGCACAATTATCTTTAACTACACAACTTCTAGAACCAATTAGGAAATCCAGAATCAAGTTAGCACTTGATATCAAAGTGAACAAGAACGGCCCTTTGAAAGTATGATGGTTTGAACTCATTGCTAATATAATATTCAATAAAGGAAAATTAATTATGCTATAAATAAATGTAATTTCAAGTTAGGAAAAAACCACAAAGAGTATCTTACTGTGATGTGTGGTGTCACAAACCATAAAAGTAACACTGCCTAAAGAGTCATAGATTGTATTTAATGGTTCAGACAGTCTAAATTTTACCTAACGTTTCTCATTTCAAAAGCAGAACCCTCTGCATTCATTTTAGTTTCAACACCGTACTTACCTGTGAAAAGGAAAAAAATCAAGACCATGATCATGGTATAACCAAAGTATAAAATGGTGCTGGCGGTTCCTGTTATCTGGAGTTTGGAGAAGAAGTAATGAACTGCATAGATAAAGAGATAAACTGCTGTAAAGCTGCTGGTCAAGAACGACCTCCACCACCAGTGATAATCCTGAAACAAACAATAAACCAGTCACCAAGAGTCACCATGTAGAAAATAAAACAGAAATAAGCTGGTTAAAAAAATAACATTGTCTTCTGAAACATATTTGATTCTGCAAAATCTAGCTCAAAAAAAGAGAAAAATTCCAGCATAGCACCTAGGTACTTTTTTCCCCTCCAAGTCAGCTGTACTGCTTCCACTATGAACATGAGACTATTCTAACATCAAGGCTGCTTGTTTTTGCTTATCTGCTGCCAGCAGTGGATTTTGAAGCAAAAGGCACCTTTCAGAAGAGTGGCTAAGACAGGCATGACAAGGCTGACAGTGCAGTCCACTCAGTGCCCAGCACTTCACAGTGTATGTGAATACCTCACCTCTAGTTCTAACATCTTCCAGCTACAAGTGGCACCTACATCAAAACCGTAACTTTTACCTCTGCACACAGATGGAAGTAGCACAGCAAAACTGTAGCTTCTGAACACGTAATTAGAAGAATTATGAAAACTAGGAACAGGAATCCAAACATGTAATACATCTGATGAGACCTAAAATGAAAACAAATAAAAACAAGAGTCTCATTTTCAGTTAAAGTTCTGAGTTAATTTACCATGTCACATTGCCAGATGCTAAGTTAAGCAAAACAAAAAAAATCCAAACAAACCCAAAACCCCCCACACTACTAGGGTAACTTTATTGACTAATTCTTAACAAGTTTTCTTTACCTGAATGTACTCTGTAAATACGCATTTATTTAAGTTAACAGTAATAAAACCACTGCTTTTCAGAGCAACAAAGTCTTCCATTGTATTTCCCCTGAAGTTAGTGTCTATATTTCATACAGAACAGTTAAGTACAATTTACAGCAGAGATTTTTATCACTTCATGTCTCTTTGCTAGGAGGACCTTCAGCCTCCCTGACTCCTGCATCACCTGTACTTATTTAGAAAACTGTTCTGTAAGATCTCTCAACATAAACCTGGCACCTTAGTTGGGTTACTCCTTATATTAATTCAAACTTATATTATCAAACCAGCATAACCACAGAAAAAAATAGTGATGCTCACCAAATGCTATTCAGAATGAAAAAAAGTTGAATAAAAATACAGCCAAAGGGCAAGATACCGCCCATAATGATACCAGGCAACGGCTTGGTGAAAAACGACTGCTCTGGGATTTGGCGAGGAATCTGGTTTGTACGCACTGGATGTTCAATAGGCTGCAGAAAACATTAATATAAATAGAAGATGAATTGTTACATCATAAATAACATTACTCTTCCCAAATATTAGCATCTAAAGATTTGATAAACATAACTATCTTCATTCATAAGCCATCCCAAGTTATCAAATCAAAAAACTACAAACTTGATGCCCATCATTAGGAAAAAGCACATGTGCTTTAGACATTCTAACTACTGGCCAGTAAGTCAGAACATGAAGGAAATAACTTAACTTAATAACTTAACAGTCCTTAACTAAAAACAAAATAAAATTTAAAAAATCCAACACCACCACCACCTTTTTCTTAATTGTCTGGCATTATCTCAAACCCATGAAGTACAAATTGAGACCCTTCTGAAGTAGCACTTCAAAAATGAAACTGCTGAGGTATTGCTGGAGCACAAAAGGCAAGCAAGACCTCCAAGAGCACTATTAAATTCTGACTCTAGTGAATGGACAGGGAAAACAAAAGTTAGTGTGACATTGCATGCATATACTTGGTTTCAAAATCATGACCATGTGAAACATTTTACATTCATTTTACAATCACAAGGCCACAGATGTTTCAATTTGACCAGTTCCTGTTTGCTTAGAGATTCAGTGGCTCAGCTACAGAGGACAGGTGGATTTCCAATCTGTACTCCAAGAGCCTTACCTTCTCTTTGAAGCCAAAATAGGCACCAACAAACGTTAGTGGGACTGAAATTCCAAACCACATAGCTAGGATAGCAACCAAAGTGCCAAAAGGGATGGCAGCTGAGGATCCTTTCACCCACAGAATGAGATTCATAATGAAGAAATCAGCAAAGACAATCCTGAAAGAAAGACCAGAAAAGATATTAAAATATTCAGGAATACATGTATCGGTTAGTATTAAAAAACATAAATCAGTTAAAAGTCTGCATAAGAAGAACGTAGCTTCTATCAACTTTCCAGTTCCCCAACAGTCCTAATTCCTTTCACCAACAGTGCAGTTAAAGTAAAAATGCCTGCACCATCCATTGATTGTAATACAGGTATCTACAGCAAACCCACTATTGAAATAAAGACTCTGCCCACAAAGCCAAAAGGTAACAGCAAAAATCTATACCAAGAATGGAAAAATATAAAATAAATAACCCTCCCTCTTACCTGAACCACCTCTCCTATTATGACCAGACATACTTCCTTAACTTAGGTCCTTAGTAAACAGTAAAACCCTTCTGAATAAATACAGTGATAGCAAAATCTCATAATTAGGAAGCCACGTATCACTCTCGCAACAAATGCATGGTCTGCTGCAGGTTATGGCACAAGTGGAAGGGGGGATTAAAGAGGGCTCTGCCCTACAACAGAAAACTTTGTATAAGCATGGACATACCAAGCAGCCCAGTTTAAATTTGGAGAATTTAAATAAAGACTGCTTCAGTCATGTCTCCAGACCTATTCCTCCCTCCCCTGTTAAGCACATCTGCCTCATTTTCTAAACATCCTGGGAAAACACTAGAAAACAACTCTTAGACACATGATGAAGATTCCAAACATCCCATTCTGAAAACAAAGCAAAATACAGTGCAAAAGAGCCCCATATAAAATAAAAGCTTCCTTGAATTGCCATCATTCATGGATTCCAAGATGCATCACAGAAAATTCAGCCTCAGGAAGGGCCCTTGCAAAGTGCACCACTGTCTGGGTTTTGTTAAAAAGGTGTTCCTGACGCAGAATTTAAAATGCCCTGAAGTGAACATGCATCCCCCACTGTAATTTAAAAAGGAAGGAGGGAGGATTAGAGCAATAGACAGCCTCCTTTTTGCCTAGAAGAGGTCTTACACTTGCCAAAACAGTTTGGGGGAAGAAACTTGTTCAATAAGCACACCCAAGCGACCCCTGCTGTAAGCACCTTGTCGAACAGAAAATAAAAATCCATTTTAGGAGTCTTGCTAATCTTTATCATCTACCCAAGCTCATAAAACAGACCCTACTTACCCCCTCCAAAGTCAGAAAAAAATACTGCAAATAGGAAAACCCATCAGTCTACTGAGACTAAGAAGACCTTGGGCTGTTTATGATATTATGCAAATTCACTGAACTAGCATAGCGTAATCAGGACATCTGTTCCTATTCTACTAGCCCCAGTCATTTCACTTCCTCTGTGAAACTCAATTTATTTGGGAGTTTAAATGATCAGCACGATGGTTTTTTCCATTGGTATGTATTTTCTTCTCTTTCCTGATAATATCTAAATTACAGCAGAGAGACTGAAGCACATTTTGTTTAGAAGTATGATTTCTCATAGAAATACTGCACTCATTTGTTATCAAATATGTTACCTTTCATCTGATGAAATTCTGCTTTACTTGAAACCAAGCCAGCTTTTATTCATTCTGGGTTTTTTGGGGAGAAGAAATACCTTAAGAGATTTATAATCTTTTCCTCCCCCCCTTTTGCCAAGGAACATTACCTACATTTACATAAGACTATAATCAGAATTACCTGGGACATACCAAGGGCTGTGGAATTATCCCATCACTGTGCCTAATGTTCTGGTGCAGTGACTACCAAAGGCTGTGACACTACCTTGCAAGAGTTGCATCATTCCTTCTACTCCCAGAGCTGATGACAAAACAAGATGCTAAGAACCTGTGTTCTAGAGTACCAAGCTCCAGATGCTCAAAGTTCCCTCTTCTTTATATTCACAGATAGGCAATACACAAAGCAAACAGCAGCTTAGAGAACCATAAACAAAATCACACAAGTTTCAGAACAATTCACTGTTTTTTCCCCCAACTCCTTCCCACCTCAGATTCATTTATACTTAAGAATAAAGTAAAGAATGAACAGAGACAGTACTAACCCAGGGCAAAGCAGAGCTGTAAGCAAGACGTTTGTCTTCCACTTCTCACCTCTGAATGCTGAGGGGAAGAAGTAAAAACAATTTGAAGTTCAAGACTTTTTTCAGCTGTTTTACAGAATGGCAGCAAGAAGCAGATTTGTTGTCTGAGACAAGCCAGCTCCAGTCTGGGGTTTATATTCAGCCCAACAATTCTGAATTTAAGACGTTGTGTCACATTAAATAAATGCATGTACTTACTCTTATACATTCTAGCAGACACGTAGCCAGCTGGAGTTCCCAGCAAGACCCACAATACAACTGCACAGGTCATCAAAGCACCACGGTTGGCAGGAGAAAGAAAACCAAGGCAGGCCAGGACTAGAGACAAAAACATTTAGTTATTTGTAAACACATAGCAAAATTCTCGTGTAACAGAGATCACTGTGAAGGTTTATCCCTTTCAGTACCAGACATTTAAATGAAGTCTGTGTGCATAAGCTCTCATCCTCCCCATCACATAACCATAACCCTAATATGTAATGGCACTGTTTCATTCAAAAGCATTATTTCCACCTTGTCTCTTAAACAGAAAATTTCTCCTAGCCAAAAGGCTGAAATGCAAAATCCCACCATCCACCATGATGGGCATTTTACTCCAGAACCACTACCCTGAAAATCTGCCTCTTTTTAATTAAAGAAGGCTACCTGTGTCTGAACTGATTGTAGAGACCAGCCTAGAAAATAAGTTTGTCAGTATCTCCAGTGCAAAGCTGTTTTTAAATAGATAAAGGACTTTCTCTCACCACCAATTTCTTTCTATGCTACACCAGTTGCTCAGGAAACTATTGCAGTTAACTAAGATACAGAGCTGTGACCAACACTGAAAGAAAAGTCTATCAAGAAAATTCCACTAAATGTGCAGCATCATGTAATAAATAGAAAAAAAAAGTAGCTCCTCTATGAAAGATCAAAAAAATCTGAATAAAACTTGGAGAACAAAATTTGGAAAATTCTTCTTTTGTAGCAAGTATCAGTGTACTTTCCAATTCTATTGTACAGTAAGAAAAGGAACGGTCATAAACTTTACAGATAACAGATAATAAAACACCAATTTGTGTCAGATGACATCACCACATGCATTTATAGCTGTTTGTGGTAGGCTGACTATCTCAATGTTGTGTCAGTACCATTTCATTGGCGTGGACTCTTGCTCTTATTTCTGCATGGCTGCAGATTGTCTTGTCAAACACACTGGATAGGAAGTGTTCCTAGAACATTAAAGCTTTGATTACATATCTTTGAACTTGCATTACTGGACCCTTGGATTATTTATAGCATGACAAATTGTTTCTGTTTTTTAAAAAGAACATTTTAAGAAGGAAGTTTGATTTCTGCATTCATGAAGAATCTGAATTAGCCCAGATAGTACAATGTTTTCAATGACAACACTTAAAACACCATTACTGAAACTATTCAGATTAGTTATGAAACTGCATTGATATTTTATTTTACTAAAGGAAGGCCTTAAAGTCTTCTATCATTTGTTTAATAATATTGCATCTTTCTTATTACTATTACACTACAAACACATTATCCTAATGAAGTTACTTACATAAAGTAATAAATGTCATAATGAAAATCTGCGTTCCTTGGCCCAAAAAGACAGACAACAACATTCCCTTCCTTGGAGGTCTAAACACATCTCCATGAACCAGCTTCCAGCCAAATTCCTCTTGGGCATCTTCCTGTATAAAATCAACAAAGTCTTTAGCAAAGATACATAATGCAGTAGCAAATTAACACAAACAAGATGCAAAATACATATTTAAAGTTTGATTAACTTCCAGTTAAGATCCAAAGCCAGACTAATTGCATCTGATTCATCACTCATTGATTTTATAACCCCCTAATGGTTCAGTGAAAGAAGCAGGATTTATCAAGAAAATCCTCATCTCTTAAAGCAAGAAAAAACCAAATGTAATTAGCCAAACCATAGAATATCATTCTAAATTTAAGCTAAAACAAAGCATTCAATTTAATTTAACTTCAATCTAGTTCAAGCCTTTATCTTTTTCTGCTTCCATTTCAAAGCACATCAGTCTCAATGACAATACTGGGAAAGAATTAAAGTATACTCCAGAAGAAAGTTTGCTCCCTAGAATCATGAGGGACAAATACCAACACTCTGTCCCACTGCCAGAGGTGAAAAGATGGATGGATGGCATTGGGAGGGAGGGTCCTAAGGAACCACTGCTGAAGAACAAGGTTTTCAACAGTCACTCAAAACAGACACCTCCCCTCAGACAATAAAACCAACCAAAATCAACACACACAACCATAGATAACCAACTCCTCGAGAAGACCACTCTCCTCCTCATAAAATTAAGACCCACAAGCTTCATTCAGCCTAGGAATACTGTCAAAGGACTGCTTGTTTAAAGAATTACAGCATGCAAAAAAGCAGCATGTGGCATTTCTTTTTTCTGGAAGATTGTCTTTGCCTTCTCCACACTGATACCTCTGCTTGCTAGAAGATATCTTGGTTTAAGAAAAACAAAGAGAAATCAAGTTTGGCAGATTGAGACCCCGGTATTGGTCTATGGGCCACAGTGTTCACCTCAAAGCTCAATTTTTAATAAAACTCTTTCGCTACAGGCCAACTAACTGTGAGTCAGAGTATTTTTCAGACTTCTGTTAAAAATTTCAGCAGTGTTTTATATTGCTAACCTTTAATGTTCAAGATAAGGATAAGAATTGTACAACTAAACCAAGCAGCAAGCTACACTTCAGACTTTCAGAAAGTATTTGAGGAAACTCACTCCAAATTTTTTAGAAGTGCATTAATGCCCATCTTATCCATTAATTTAGCTTAGTTCTCAAAACATTCTAACAAAGATTTAAGTCTGCTACACTCGAGTAGTCATTATTTAAGATTTTTTAAAAAACCCTTCTCACTGTTGAAAATGCTGACATGAGTTCTCTTCAGTTCAGGAATCCTCTCTTAGTCGTAAGAGCCAAAGAGTAATCTAATGATTTCTAAACACTTCATTACTGTTTGTCTCACTAAACCCACATCACACTAAAAGCCAGTTGGCCTCAGCTGAACATTAAATGCACATAGTAAGACCACACCCACTGGCTCCTGCATAGATCTCTTTTCAAGAACAAGCACCAGCATCCCCTAAGTGTGAGATACTAATTTGTTTCACTGCAGATTCCTCAGCCCAGGTTGTCCTTTGCACAAATATTTCACACGTTTTTAATAAGCTCATTGAACTGCAACAGATCACACCTGGCAAGAAAATAAAAATGTGTGGTTTTCTGAAAGTCACACCAATCCCGGCTGTTATCCGTAAAAACTAATCAAGCTTCAACAAGTCTTAGTCTTTATTACATTAAGAATGATCAACTAATAAAGACAACACAGTATAAGATATTGAACATAATTTAATTGAGAGATCAAACAGGAGCCTCACAGATACAATCAGTTAAAGGATGTGGGAAAATTTTTCAACTTAAATTACTGTCTGGATTTGCATTAACAAAAGATATTTAATCAAAAACACAAGAAAAGTATTTTGGTATATTTTAGTTTCAATATGAAATATTTTTGCACATTTTGAAGTATGTCTTTAACCAGCTAGACAGCAACAGCAATGAAAATTCAAACCTTTGTAGCATCTGACTTTACTACTCATCTTTGGGTTGCAGATACCATTTTTACCAATAAGAATGAGTGAAAGGCTAAGTAAAAACTACTCTCAGTCCACCTCACAACCAGATATATTCTCTTCCACTAGAGGAACCTGCCTCTTTCCCATTTTAAGGAAATATTTATTTACATATTTCAAAAAAACTCACAACAGCTTCAATCAGATGGCAAGAGGTTCCAGTCACCTCATTAAGTCAGACAAACTAGACTCAGTTTGATGCAGTGATTACTCAATTTGATGCAGGTCTGTGCTAAGGCCACATGAAAGGACTTAAAACAGGCCTGCACTGACAAGGAATCTCACATATAATCACAGGTTGTCAGAATCACAGAATGACTCTGTGACTGATGCTGGAAGGGAACTCTGGGGTTCAGCTTGTCCAATGCTCCTGCACAAGCAGGGCCACCTAAAGCAAATTTTGGTCAGCACCATGTCCAAATGGGTCTTTAGTATCTCCAAGGATGGTGATTCCATAAAGAACACATTGGCTGCTTAGGTCTTTGTCATACAACCAACAGCATGTCCTGACTGACTCCATAATGCAACCAACAGAACCAGGAGAAATTGCTGTATCTTGATAATGAGCCAATGCCAGAATACTTTTTCATACTAGCACTGTGTCTTGTGGCTGTTGGTGTACTGTGAAAGTATTTATTAAAAATCAGGCTTTCCTTGGTTAAGACTTTGGAACAAAGGGACTTGCATTTCAAATATAAGTTTGGTCACTACCTAAAAGTTTCGGTGAATCATGCCACATATTTCTAACACCTGAAGTCTGTCCTTGCATATTAAGAAGTTCATCAAGTGAGGCTAGAAAAGTAAGACTTACACATCTGCCGATGTATTCCTCTTAGAAAAGATGAAATAACCATACATCTGCTTTTAACCCTCAGAGATATTAGCATGTATCAAATTCATCATAGTTACACATCTCTCTAGATGTACTCAAAACTAATGGATAGACATCACTATTGCCAGAAAAATGTGTTCGTGTAAAAGTTGTAAATTTACTCACAGAGGAGTCAATCTGGTTGTATCTTGCAATATCTTTATGAAGAGTCCTCAGAATTATCATAGCCACCATGCCAGAGAGGAAGAGAACAATTACGAGGGAATTCATTATACTGTAAATAAAGAAAAAGTCAAACTTTCAATTTAGTAACTCAGGTTTCAGGACAAGCCCTCAGTTCATACCAAATGTACAACTTAAGTCTGAGGAAATGCCTCAGATATTCAGATCTTTCAATGTGTTCCCACCCAGAGAAGATACACTGTTTTAAGTTGTGTACCTCTATGATTTCTGAGGAGACAGAAGTGAGAAGAATAGTAATTCATGATACATTGCTAATTCTCAAGACAGTCACATATTGCTTTTCTTTATTTTCCTCCTTATATAGCTCAGAAGTAATTTCCCTGGTGAAACAGCTACAGCTCTTAAAGCAGACTGCCAAGCAGATTTTATATCTACCAACCAATGACATTGACATCATTCCATCATTTGACATCATTTTGTAGAGACAAATTTAATCAGACTAGTCTTTTCAAACACTTATGCTGCAAAACATTAACACTTCAACACAAATTATGTACTAACTGGATATCATTTGCATGATACAGAGGGAAATAAGAAAGAGCTTTTCACATACATCTTTTACTCATAAAAAAGACCTCGTTTTTTACTGTAAGCAGCTGCTGAGTACAAAACACACACTACACATATGTACCTCTCACTTGTCAGAGAAAACACAGTGACAATAAGAACAATGCAGAGCAGTAACATCTCAAAAGTCCTCCAGAATGGAGGTGACAGAGTAAAACACTGGAAGCTGCTTTCCTTTTGAACATTAATGATGAAATCCTTTCACAAAATGCAATACTACAGCTGCTCCCAAGAGATGGAAACTTATTTCACACATGAGAACAAAAAAAGTTTTCTTGCCTAAAAACTTACAGACTTTATTCTACCACAGCAGATGTTTTATAGACATATCTATCCCTAGAAGCACTGCTAAGAAACCTTTGTGTTCTCCTGCAAGCTTCACTGAAAAAAATGCAAATCTTACCTAAACCACTGGATGTTTGTATGAGGCATGGACTCCAAAATGTAGTCCCACCTGGAAGCCCATTTAATATTATTCTTTTCCTACAAAGAAATGAAACAGCAATTAACAGAAACAAGTGCAAGTTTGTTGCAGTCTCCAAGAAGGACTAACCACACCAAATCTTTTCTATAAACCTTCCAGTCAACATTCACATCGAAGCTTGGTATCAACCTTGGATGTTAGACATCCCTCTTGCACTAATTTTATCGAAATCTCTTATCTCTTATCCATGTCTTCTGCCTTCAATTGAGGCTTCACTAAGCCTCATCTTCCCATGATTCAGGATGTAGCTGCCTGCAGATCCGAATACAGGGTGAAAAACTATCATGCTGTCACTGCAAGATTCGCCCAGCACAGCACACTGATCTTGAAACTTCAACTTTGTCAATCATACTCCATAAGCATTATTTCTAGTTTCCCCTGGAATTTTTCTTCCTCATCACATGTAATGCATTTAGCACAGGCTTCTTCACTCTCTGCCATAATGCTGGCTGATACAGATTATTTTCCACTCTGATTCATGGCAGACAACTTTTGTTTCCAGATATTCCTGTGATGAATTTAAGAAGTTGTTTCACCTTCAAAAGATGCTTTCATTCTCTTCTGTCTCCTCCCCTGTGAGGACTCTTTCCGACCCAAAAGCCTTGCCCTCCACAGCTGGTCTCATGGGACACACACACCTGCTGTCCTGTTCCCAAATTCCATCGCCTGACTGGCATAACATTCTGCTGAATTTCTTCATTTATTTACCAGATGGTAAGTTGGTACAGTTAACTCTCAAAATTTAGACTGTATTACCAGCTTAGGATTTTTAAGTTCTGGATCAAGAACACATAACAATGAAGAACTGCACCAACAAAACAAGGTAGCCAAAATTGCCCTAAGTTGCTCTTCATGAGTCCAATCAGTAGTTGTGCGAAAGTTTGTTACTTGAGCACCAAACTGCTCTCATGCTTCCATTTTTGTGCACCTGTGTACTAAACATTAGAGCCATGATGATGCACACCTTTCACATATACAGAGCTAAACACCTTGTCCATTTCAACCAAATAAAGCAACACCACAACTGTCTCATCAGAAGTCAGCTGCCAAATCGAAAAGACCATAAAACAGTTACAGATGTTACCGCTTTATGTATTCAGGCTGACTGAAATGTGTTCCTATTTAAGAACACTTCTCAGTGATAAGTTCTCACTTGTGAAGTTGTTCTGAAAACTACTAATAAAAAGTAAAACATATGAGGTATTATTTCAAATCAAGGCTAAGGGATAAGAGAGAAGATAAGCAGTTTTGCAGTGCCATCTGCTGGAAGCATCTGAACCCATGGGACCTGAGCCTTATCTGCTCCACACCTGAGAAAAAGGGAGTAGGTACCCAAACCCCCAACACATTGCATGACTAACCAGACAAAGTTCACATTGAAATTCTAAATTGTGGTTTATCGTTAAGATTTAAACACAGATGTTAATGACAGAAGGTTCATTCATGTAGGAAAATTAAGAGAGTCTAAGGACGATTGGTGTCTCAAGGGAAAAGTAACAGAATATGGAGCCTTGCACCTCAGGTCATTGGTTCAAATCAAATTCAATTTGGTAGGATGAAAGCTGTTACTATACAGTGGCTGCTTGACTGCTTGTACAAAACAAACTGGTGGTCTCAAGCCAAATCCTCTAAGATTGGTATCTGAAATCAGAGAAACAACCACACTTTCAGGACAGAATGAAACCAAGGTACCAAGGTTTGAAGTACCTTGGATCAAATTACTGTCACTCCCAAAGGAGGCTCACTTTCCATGCTGGGGTAAAGACCCCCTTGCCAGAAAGCCTAATTTCCTTCTAAGTCATTACAGGCTGAATAAAGCATTAAGAGCATTGGTAAACATCAGAACATTAATTCTAAAAGATAAATGGCCACCTACTCCAAATAATGTTTGAACAAAATAAAAGCAACACAAAATGAGACAAACCCTTCAACTGCACTAGAAAAAGAAAAGCTTTACAATCAACACTTAATACAAAAGTGTCCCCAAATATATACTATACACTGTTGCTGAATATGAGACCCCCAGCACCCTTGCTAAACTCTGAGAGCAGAGAGTTTACCTCAAGGAAGACAACACTTGCACTTACTCAATCTACCACCTTTCTACCAGTAATAAAATGGGGAAAAAAAGAAGTTTCTATTTATACATTCAAAGTGTCACTTAAACTACAGTAATGGAAAACCTGCTAAGGTTTTCAGAGAAATGCTTCTCAAGACCATCCTTATGGAATTTAAACTGCTATAATCCAGTTCCGACTATTAGCAAATTATTCCTTTGATTTCATTCTTTTGGGGAATTACATATTCATGTAAGAGACTCAATACTTACTTCAAATGTCACAGAGTAAGTGTAGATCAAATTCAGTTTATTGGTGAATTCTCCAGGAATCTCCATAGGTGGACCTTCACAACTTAAGTTGTTTTCATCTGTATGTTTATAGCTAGTGGGGGAAAACAGTTAAATAAATTGCATATACCATCCTATGTCATTTGAGAATATTATAGGTAAAGCTGTTTGCTAAGCATGTGAAAGATGAGAACTGCTGACCTCTAAAGGTCATGAGATGTGGTTCCATCCTACCCTTTTTTCTACCATGATTAGAATGAATCCTAGTCCTAGGATAAAATGCAGAGCTTCCAGGTTGAAGCAAAGCACTGAGTAAAACACCAGGACAGAGAATGACAAAATTAAGGTTATGTGCAACCTAACTGTGCCCCCTCGTGGACTGCACTGCCAGGGAAAAGGCAAATTCTTATTTTTCAATCACTCACAGAATCATAGAATGGTTTGGGTTGGAGGGGACCTCAAAGATCATCTGGTTCCACCTTCCTATATGTGATGCAACTGAAAAAGCTTTAATCAAAACTGGAGAAGGTTGGTAGAATTTTCTTGCCACCACCTCAGAACAGAAGTAAATGGAAGGAATAAGCTTGCATAGCAATTATAATTCACAAAAAACAGACTATACTATCGCAACAGAAAAATAAGTAAATCCAAGTCATATTGTACCACACATCTGTATGACTTGAGAAACTGTGGTAGCATAATTTAAGAGCACACTTAATCTCTGTGGAAAAGAGGGAAGAGTTTAGCTAAAAAAAAACCCCAACCTACTTCGAAATTTTATAACTGAACTGTAGTTTTCAAATATAGGTAAGTATGAACTATGCATGAACAGACTCATTAGAAGGCAAAGTAATCACTTCCATCTGTTCCTGACCTCTGAGTTGTTGCATCTCCTCTCTAGTCAATGCAAAAACTAAGGAAATCAGCTGTCATCTGCTGTTCTCCATATCAGTGTAAATTTGGTATTTCACTCATACCTCAGCATCCAAACTTACACAGGAAAAGGTACACCTATACTGTACATTCATACGAAGTACATTTGGGAGACACATAACACACACACCATGGGAAACTCTTACTCAGTTCAAGGTTGTTTCCCAGTGTATCTGAAAACATGCATACCCAGACGCCAATCAACCAAAACATGAAAAAGCCTATTGTTTGTGTCAGGTTCTAAGGGTCTGCATCAGTAGCTTTTCCATCAGGAAGGACTTTGGGGAACATTTTAGAAGCCAAGTCAAATTACCTTTACAGTTTTGTAGTTGTCCTTGTAAATACAGCTCCAGAAATGAACAAGCATACTGAAAGCTTTACCAGAAGTCAGAACGAGTTCCTCAGAACTTATTAACACCAAATATCATCTCTAAGTTTGGAGCTGCTGTCAGGACTCCTGAGTACCAGAACCTGCTGCTTTAATGCACAATTACCTTTGTGGTCTCAGTCTTGCCATCACCAGTCTTGCACCAGGCCAGTTTTCATCCTTCCCGCTGTGGTACATGATTGTTATGTCAACGTGGTTGAAGAGGTAGAATGTGTTCTTCTTGTTAAACTCTGACTACAAAACATCACCAAGAGATTGAGAAACTTCTCCAACAGAAGAGGGCGCAAGCAGTCAAGAACTTTAAAATAAGACTGATGTTGGATGAAGGAAACACTTCAACATTAATATACCTGTATAAAATACCTATATACTTTTCTATATTATACTGAGTTATATAAATAAAACCATACAAAATAAACTATCATATCTGTGTTACTGCTAAAATTTAAGTATCTTTGACACCATTTTAGTATTTACCAAAAAAGGGACCACAGGTGCAAGTAATTCAGATTCACCATTTCTACACCTCCATTCCAGTTACCAAAGCTTACAAACAATGTCCTGCTTCAAAAAACTACCTTTCACCTTCAGTAACTATTCTACTTTGCTTTTGGAATTTGGAAATATGAACAACTATATAAAACTGAGATGATACCAGAGTAAAATAAGTTGACTTGGACTTTCTTTTCTCCTCACCTCTGTCACTGTTCAAAAAGAACTTTAATTTGAATTAGGGGACAAGGATGACAGATTACTAGTTGCATTTCCAAGTTAAAAAAAAATACTATATTTATTGTGGATATCAGCCATTTTCCAAATGCCATACAATTTCTGTTCTTTGCCCACTGCCAGCAAAATATGAAGATGTCTTGCATTAAATTTATTCTTCTTTCACTATGATCAAGATTCTCATTGGGAGAAGACTGGAATCATACCCATGTCATACTATAACCCCATCTTTTAGGTCTCCATTCCCTCCATTTCAAAGCAGCAGTTGAAGTGATAATGTATCTCAGCAGCTGCATAACTGCAAGGATGAACTGTAGCTGTGCCACTGCACGTTATCAACCCCTTTCCTGGCCCCATTTTAAAGAGATAATTATGTCTGTGGTATTTGAGTATACTTGTGAAAGTATAAACCCTAGAGATGACAGTAATGCCCATGGTGCTTCATTCTTACTTGCCCATGGACCTCTGGCACTATGCCATGCAACATGCCCACAGCTATTAGAGTTCACAGACCAGAATTGACAGTGGGTACACTGGCAGAGCCCCACACCACTGCCAGGACATGATTCACACAGCATTTCATGGATACTCATTACAAGCTCCCTAAGCTCTCCCTAGGAAATTCAGCCATTGATACCTATGTATGAAGGCCTCAGTTTAAAAAAAAAACAAACCAGCTTTTCATCCACTTTGTTGCTGACTTTGCTTTCTGTATAACAGACAGCTCTCAACATAACATGCACCAGTATCAATTTAACATACAACCTAACACACAAAGTAATAAAGTTAAATATCAAACTGGAACAGGTTATTCAATCCACAGATCACTTTCAAGAGTCTGGGGAGCCTGAGGAGTAACGGAGATGGAAGGTGACTGTAGACAGAGTAAACTGAGCATGCATGATAAATGCAACACTTCAAAGAAGCATCAGACCTGCTGCACACAAATGAACTGACTGCACTGCATACAGGCAGCAAGTCACGTGGCAGAGCAGAGTTAGAAAGGTCTCTCCTCTCGGAGAGGAGTGTGGTCCCTCACACCAGGAGAGATAAAACTGTATCACTATTATCTGTAACTGTACTAGTTCACCACAGAACTCCCAGGATGACTGACACATTTCCAATTGTTGTCAATATAATTCTCCCTGTCGCAGCTGTGTTTGTTATGTTCCAGCCATCTGGGAAAACCCTGACACATTTAACTTGTAAACTGTGCTAGACGTAACTTTTGCAACTAGAACACAGTGCTCATTTCTAGGTCTTCACTAGAAAGCTTTATCTGAAATCAATAAAAGAAGGTCTTGCACACAAATATGACAAAGAACGAATAGGCACAAAGATGAATACATATGAAACTTCAGAACAAACCCACAATTTTCTAAGGCTTTTAAACACCCACACCCCTATTTTATAGCTTTATAAAATATACAGAGAGGTCAAAAGACATATACATTTTACTTGCACAATTCCATCAGGGAGACACAGTACACAGCAGCAGCACTCAGGTTTGCCAATGTCCACATTCTGAATGTTAACCACATTTACAAAGCTATCTGTTCTTTCTCAGGAAAAGAAAGTTTAAAAATAAAACCACCAATGAAACTACATCTGCTATACTAACAAGAAAAGTTCCACCACTTACATTTATAACACAAGCATCTTTAACTCTACCATCTGGAGTAACAAAACATCCTATTGGAAATCCTGGATTACAGTATTTTTGTCCATCTTCCACATCATAGCACCACGTTACAGGCATGTTATCGATAATCCTAGACAGAAATCATCAAAGAACACGTCCTCAGAAAGGGATGCACCTGATTTCACATTGACATTTCACATTCATGTAACACACACAGTTTTCAGTAGTGCCCACAAGATGCACAGTAGAGGACAACTATGACATAGCAGTTTGAAAGCAACCACTTAGAACATAGATAACAACGTCAAAAGTCAGAAAAAACCCCAACCTCAAGCACACATCTCGGCTTACCAGTGATGCTGATAATTCAACTGCATCCCTTTCTTCAAAAAAGCCAGTTTGCTTTTATCAGCGCTGTTTGCTGGATCATATGACCTTGTACAAACCTTCTTGCATGCTTCTTGCTTTTTAAAAGTGAACTGTTAAAAAAAGCACACAAAGAGAGTCATTTCAGTTTTGCTTCAAAATTAAGATTATTTTTTTCAGGTAAAGCTGATTTTTTTTTTTAAGTTGCTTCACTTCCTGGCCATAAAAGTCCCATAAAATGGCTTTAACTTCAATGCCAAGATTTACATATATCCAGCACCAGCAATTCCCTTTCACATTGCTAAAAAGCTCTTCAATAGCCCAGATAAACTACACCTGGATAAACCCTGAGGACCGAAAATGGAAAATTAGTAGAAAATGTATTGCTTTTTTCTTTTACGAATTTGTTTTATTTGGTAATTTCATCATCTGCTAAACCAGACTTTCATTACACCCTTCTTGAATGTTTCACTTTAATTTTAGCTGGTTTTCCCCATGATGACTAAGTAGTAGACAAGGCTGCCAAAAATGCAAAAAGTTGCACAACATCTAAGCTTTCAAGCACAGACACCACCTAACACAAACATGCTCACATTTGCATCTCAAACTTCTAAACCAGTTAGGATTTACCTGCTAGTAAGCTAACATACTTAAAGCATGACTAAAAATTCTAATGGTTATCAAGGCCTAACCAGGAACAGCATTTTCTAATTGCTGTAGTGTGCAGCCACTTCGAACAAATATTGTTATAATAGTGAATGTTCAATAGATATCCAGTCCAAATGATCCATCATGCTAACATTTAAGAGATTCTTGTGACCAGCAGTCATAAGACTTAAATTACATTAGCTCAGACAATCAGAGGAAATTTCTAGGAGCAGTTCACACAAGGGAGGGAGCATCACCTGCTTAACAGACTGATGAAAAGATGTGACCAGGTCCCTAATGACTGAGCAGCAGCAGACTCAGAAACTGCTGCCTCTTCTTCTCACAGGGATTTGGAGTAGTTAGCAACCATCACACACAAACATAGTCCAGTTTTCAGCTTCACTGGCAAATCGCAGTCTGGAAACTGCACTTGAACAGCATACAGCTTTCAAACTTTAACATCACTGTTTGGCCACAGCTACTCTATTGCTAATAGCTGTTCCAAGGTGATAGAGCTTTCTAGAGATATTACATTTGATTGTTGCTAATGCAGGGCATGAGACAGAAAAATACCACATACCTAATCTACAAAGTATTTCCATACATTCATTTTGTAGACAATTTCAAGTGATATGCATCAACAATGAAAAATTTGGTTTTAGACACAGACTGTAAGTGTGACCAAGCAGGAAAAGGCTGCAAGTGAGCCCCAACTTAACTTCCCATTCCCACTCTGTAAGATGCCTAATAGTACAACCAAGTATATAAAACAATTCCTGAACCACCACTTTATAGCCTCCAATATTACATCTAATAAATTAACTCTTTCAGATCACCTAGCACAGCATACATTCAGCTATTAAATAACTGCCTAAGATACAGTTTCTGGACTTCTCTACCACAGAGCAATAGGAAAGAAGGACAATTACTGGCTGAATTTCCTAACTTTAATTAACCACCCTAAGATGCCTTTGGGCTGGGAGGAGTTTTGTTTTTATTACATAAACACTGTAGAGCTCGAAGTAAAAATATAAACAAAAATAATCACAGTCATCAATCTTGAGCTGTGTCCACAGATTACAGCCATTAGAATAACAGCTATCAAATTTAAATAGGATCAACTGCAAGGGATAAAATAACCTTATATGGAGATGAAGCTATTCTCTCCCCAAACAGCACTTGTCCAAGATTTTCTGAGGGTCTTTTCTCTTCCTTATCTTGACAGAAGTCAAAACTGGAAAAAAAGCAGCAAAGGTTACTTTTAATTTTTAACTGACATATAACTGTATATATCAGCCTAAAGGAAATTCTTAAGTTATGTCCTTAACACAGCAGCTTTCATGATTCTTTTGACAGTTCATCCACTGACAATAAAAATCTGAGTAGCTTTGCAAAGAAATGTGGCATCTATTTTAAAATCAATTTCAACTAAGATAAGTAACAGCTGAAGCGTCTTTAAAAAAATGCATGATGTTTAGTCCAGGTACCCTTTTCAAATAGCAATTTTAAGAAACAATAGAATGTTTCATATTGGGGGGGAAAAAAGGGACTGTGCTATGGACTATTCATTTCTCTTGCAAAAAAAAGTTTCTGAAGAATGATACCCCTTTCTTAAAGAAGACTTTATAAATAGTAATTAAAGTGAAACACGTTTCAAAGAAGAGAAGCGGCTTCAGTATTGATATGCCACACTATCAAATGTCATTCACAAATTCTTTTCAATTACATACAGCTGAAACTGTGAATATGGGAAATTTTAATTATTTAAATTATACCAAATGTTTGTATTTTCATTAAACACACATAGCAGCAGGTTATGAGGAAAAAAAAATAACAAAACAACAAACAAACCCACACTTGTCCGGTGCATAAGTACTTTTTCTCAATAAGTGCTCCTAAATTTATTGGCTTCCATAAAGTTTAATGCAAATAGAGGCACTGTGGGCTCTTTGAGATAGTCTCTGGTCTTGCACCGCACAAGGTAAGACCTACAACACCTCTGAGTTTCTCTTTTCTGTGTGCCCAACACCAAGACTGCCAATCATGTGTATCAGTGCTTTGTAGGCCTATAAATACCTGCAAAAGCAGGTAACAATTTTCAAAGACAAGAACAAAAATTTTAAAAAAAAAACCAAACAGCAACAAACCAAGAATTAGCTACAGAGCTTTGGTCGCAAAAGGAAAAACTAAGTGACTGATCTCTGGGTTTCTTTTAGTTACTTTTCAGTTAAAAAACGGAACTCAAAGCTCAAATTTGCATAACAGGAAGAACTTTCAAACATATTAAACTGCCAACACAATCTTGGACTCGGCTCGAAAAAAATGCACCCATGAGAAACCTTGCAGCCTTGTTTCTAACAATAACACAGGATGGTCAGGTGGCACAGGTGTGGCCTCCAGTCCTTCCCAATCCTCCTGTAGTTCATTCCTGCCGCTGAGACCTGGATTTACTGCTCTCTCCATCCCTGCAGCCAAAACGCGGATGCGTGTACGGTAGCAGGAGCTGAGAACACACAACAGGCCCTCCCTTCGCTCCCGGGAGCCTGTTGTGCTGTACTTACGCATCATATTCGTACGGCAGAACTGATTCAACCGAGTCCAGCCTGTTCACGAACAGCTCAATTAGCGACTGAAACGGCAAAGGAGGAGAAAAAGCATGAAAACCACAGAGTTTTGTAAACAAATGTGTGGCTGGCCCGAAAAGCTCTGCTATCCCGGCCGCTGACAGGCCCCGGCCCCGCCGGGAACAGGGAAGTGGGGACCCTCCCGGCGCCGGCCGGGGAGCGCAGCGGGAAAAGGGAACCGCGGAAATACGAGCCGGGGGTGTCTCGGCCTCCCGGAGCAAAGGCTGCCGCCTGCGGGAGGGCGGCCGGGGCCGCGGGGAGGGCGCTCCCCGGCCGTGCCCCTCCGAGCGGGGCTGAGGGGGCGCCGGGCCCGCCCGGGAGCGCTCCCACCTTGCAGCTCTCGCTCTCCTCGCCCTCCTCGCAGAAGCTGACGGGCGCCAGGCCGGGCAGGTAGAAGGCGGCGCAGAGCGGCGCCAGGGCCAGGAGCGCGGCAGGGAAGAGCCTCANCTGGTCTAGTGGAAAGTGTCTCTGGTTGGAACGAGATGATCTTTTAGGTCTCTTCTAATCCAAACCATTCTAGGAGTCTGTGGTACCAGAACCTCTTTTCAGGTTTTATCCCCCAGCGTAGAATCACAGAGTCAACTGGGTTGGAAAAGACCTCTGGGGTCATCAAGTCCAACCTGTGACCGTGTCAACTAAACCATGGCACTGAGTGCCACGTCCAGTCTTTCCCTGAACACCTCCTGGGACACCCCCTCCCTGGGCAGCCCGTTCCAATGTCTCAGGATCCTTTCTGTGAAGACATTCCTCCCGATGTCCAACCTAAACCTCCCTTAAGGTTTGCTTTGCTTGAGACTGTGCCCTGTCATCCTGTCACTTGTTACCTGGGAGCAGAGCCTGATCCCACCTGGCTCCAGCCTCTTCTCAGGCAGTTGCAGAGACTGAGTGAGAAAGACTTAAACTGGATTTTACCAGCTCAGAAATTAGGCATGGATTTTGTATATCAACTCTGAAGAATCACATTTGATGGGTTTTTTTGATGCAGCTTGTGATGTTTGCAGCCACAGCAGTGGGATGGAGCACCGTGGCTCCTTGGTACAATGCAGCCACAGCAGTGCCATCAATGTGATGCCAAGCTCCAGGCTCACCCGTTCATGTGACAATGGCAAGAGCAGTGCACTGGGACAGCTATAAAACCTGTCTGAGAAGCAGGGTAAGTGCAAGTGATGGCTGCAAGCCCAGCTCTGTGCTACCATGGCAAGAGGGATACTCACTGCTGTCTGAGACATTGTGGCAAAGGCACTGCTGTCAATACTGGGTAGCAAACACCTCCATCTTCCTCTCTGTATTTCCCAGTTAGGCAAACTGTTGCCACTCTGGTTTCCAGCCTGTGACATTGCATTTGTATTAGCCTGCAAAACCTTCATGTCCAACAATTTTAACCCATTTATCAGTCAAAAGTGGGTTGCTCTTACTGAGGGACAGCACCAGGCAAAATGAAGAAGAATGAAGAGTGTATAATAATTGCTTATCTTCTGTCTTTTCAGCTGAGCCTGGAAAATCTGTGTTGTCATTTCAGGATGCTTCAGCTATGTCTTAGGGACCTGCGATCCACCTTGTATTGCTGAACTGAAAGGGGCCACAAACAAGTGATTTGGGAGAAGCACATTAGGGAGTTCCAGTTTAGAAATTATTGAGAAAGTCAGTGCCAGAAAAAATCATTTTGTGCTGCTCTCATCCACTCTAGTCTGAGTTTTACAGAGGCAAATTGCTGAGTTTCTATAAATAACTAAGAACTGACAGTGCCTACAAAATTGTTCCTTGTCACGAAAGTATTAAACTGATCTTTTCAGTTATTAGTTTTTGACTATATGTCTCGAGGGAATTACATTCCTTTTTTTACTCATTCTGAGTGAGTCTTGTGTGATCAGATTATTTATGTATTCATTAGTCCCCATTCCCCAGCAATCCTAAACCCTTTATCCAGTTTAAACCCCAAGTATCATGCACTTGGTAAAAGGCCAATGTTTGATAAAAATACGCAACATGGTCAAGGGAGATCCAAAATGCTGTCCTCTGCATGAACAAGTTTGTAGTTTAAAATCAACTAGATTATTAGACATCCTAGGATTCATTTGAGTGCGTGACATTTTAATTGAAAGCTACCATGAAAATCCAGAAAATACTACCTGCATGGATTGTCATCCACCTCTCCCATCTAGTGGGCTCATTTTTAGGGTTATCAATGCAAGGGCAGGAAGGCATCAGCTTATTTGTATGTGGGTTCATAATTAATTGTATTTCTTCTGCTTTGAAAAATGTAAGGAAAACTTCCTAAGCTGTGATGATACAAGGGCAAATATATCTATGCTAGTTAGAGAGCAACTGTTCTCTGTGTAAATGTTAATGGAATTTTCTGTCTTCCCATTTGTACCATCCAAGTCTATTTCTTATTCCATATGTGCCAATATTAGAGCCTCATATTACTACCTTAAATTCCTATCCAAAAATGTAAAATTGAGCAATCCTTTGCAAAAGAAACTGTCCTGGCTCTTCAAGCCTTGAACTTCTTACTGAAGAGGGACTAATTTCCATTCAGACTGCAGTTTGTTCTCTGATGATTTCTGTAGTTTTTCTACAAAAAGTCAAATTTATGGAGGAAAAAAAAGGAGGAGAGGGGAAAGAATGATAAGAATTAAAGTGTTATATATCCTCTAATCCTTTAGGAAAAGATCTGTCTCACTGGATTTGGAGCAAGATTGTGCATGCTCGGCACAGTGAGAGATAGTAAAATACTGTTCCAGTTTGTGACAAGGATGCCATTAGGTTTTGATGAGAAGCCTGATGAAGATATCTTTTAGGACAAAGGATAGAAGAAATTGGCCCCTGATACAATCACAGCAGTTATGTTCAAATGCTGTTTCGAATATAATTATGTCTGTGCTAATCCCACCTAGCCACATGTGCAGTACATCTTAACAGAATGTTAATAAAATAAAGCCTGGAGTTTACTCTGTTAATCAGAGAAGGAAAAACAGACTTTAGTTTGCATTTGCTTATCTTTCCAATTGCTTGTGAGGCAGTCAGCAAACACACTGTGGTTCAGACAAGTCCACAGAGACCACGCATAGACAGAGACCTTTTTCAGCATGTTTCTTTCAGGGTTAACAATTCACTTTAGTTTTCACTATACGTCCCAGGGAGCCTCTGAAGTTTAAATTTCTTTGTATTGAAACTAGAATTTGAAGCTTTTTTTCATATGATAATTGGATGAGAATCTGGCAATGCCATTCTTCAGCAACTACATTGATATCACGGGCAGTGCCCGCCCACTTCGTTATGAAGGTCATTGTGCCCTTTCCCACGCACAGTAACAGCATCCAGAAGCTCTGAACATCCATGCTGGAAAGGTGATCCTCTTCAAGTATGTATGAGAGTCTAGAGCAGTGGTTTAGAGCTCCCTTCCTTTGTGTTCTCACCGTATCTATGAGCGAGCACAAAGCAATGTTGCTTCCTGCTTTCCCTAGCACAAAGAGCAGCTGAATATCAGTATCTGACAGAGAAGAGTGAAAAACTGAAGATAAGAATAGAGTCTGATGTTGTCTTATCAGGATGGAGCAATCATGCAGCTCTGTGACTGTAACAGCACTGGGCAGTGCCTATGGGATCCATAGACCCTGTGGCACATCCCAGAAATGCAGGTCTGGAGAACATGCAAAGGAGAACTTATAAGACTGGGTGATGATTAGACTGGGTGACTAAGAAAACAGGCCTTGTTTAATATTAATATCAGTTTAGATAATCTACAAGTTCATATTATGAAAATTTAGCCAATTTTTGCATCAACAGATTCCTAATAACTTTTCTGCTATCAGGTTTAGCCAGCCAAAGAAAATCACCACAACTGAACTTCAGCTATAAATAATTAAAAACTGGAGTTAGTTGAACCAGTGAAAACTCTGTGCCATCAATAACACAGTTCATTTTAAACCACACTTGTTTTGGTTTGCTGCAAGTCTGCAAGGAAGGGGTACTGACACGGACATGTATTAATCAAACTAATTAAAAACACCTTTAAGGCTGTTTTAGCCGAACTGGGTTAAGCTCCCACAAAGACACTTCCAAAGGTAAACTGACACTACTGTGAGGGGTTTTGCTTCCAAAGCAGTGACAGATCCACTCGTTCAGAGAATAACAGAATCACTGGGCTTGGAAGGGACCTGTGGGGGTCACACAGCCAGGGTCACCTGCAGCAGGTGAGACAGGAGCGACTTCAGCGAGGGAGACTCCACACCCTCCCCGGGCAGCTGTCCCAGCGCTCTGCCATGGAAAAACGTGTTTGCCACACGTCTGCTCTTTTAGTTTATGGCCACTGCTCCTCGTCCTGTTGCTGCAGAGTCCGCCACCACGCTCCAGGCACCCCCCCTTGGGGGTATTTGAATGCCCTGACGAGCAGGTATTTGTCCGTCCATGCCCCGCTGCCGCCCCCTCGGGCCCGGCCCCCCGGCCCGCGCAGCGCCCCCTGCCGGGCCCGGCGCCGCCGCATCCGGGGCTCCGCGGGCGGTGACGTCACGCTATAA
>VWZF01006460.1:377364-400717 GCA_013396755.1 Sclerurus mexicanus | reverse complement strand
CGTCCGTGTGTTCGTGTGTCCGCGCCGGGGGCTCCCGCCGCCGGCCTGCAGACACGCGGGCAGCGCTGGCCCACAGGCGCCGGGCGCCCTGCCAGGCTTTGGGGCTTTGTCTTCGGCTGTCCGCTTTTTTTCTTTCTTTCTAAGCCCTCCCGCCCCCGGCTTGCTTTAGCCGTGGCATTGCTGTGTGAAGCTGCGGTGGTGGTCTGCTGTCTGTTCAGGCTCACACGTTGTGTAGGCCAGGACCTTGGCATAGGCTCGATGTACTTGAAATAACACAAGGAATGACCGTAATTTAGAAATACTGGGCCAAGATCTCTTTAAAAGTTAATTATTTTATATTACTTGGCGGTATTTAAAGGAAAGCGGTGCTGAGATTTCTGCCGAGGGCAGAAAGAACAGCATCTCCGAGTTTTCACATTGACCAACATTGCTTGATCTTAACAGTGTGTTGTTCCACTTCTTTTTAGCTAAATGTTTTTGGAACATAATATAAAATGTGAAGAAGCAACTTTAGAAGGCAATATTACTTCTAGTTGCTTCCATTACAAAAAAATTGTGGGTTTTTTCACATAAGTTATGCCTTATATCTCTTAATTCACATCTTGTTCAAGAAAATTTGCTTGTACTTTTGTGGGGAAAATTCACTTACATTCCATGAAGTGATATGGAAGTCTGTGTTGCAGTCTGATGTTTTGTTAAGAGCAGCCTTATTCTCTTAGTAGGTCATTTACGGCATCAAAATGGTTGAAGCAGATCGTCCTGGGAAGCTGTTCATTGGGGGCCTGAACACAGAGACGAATGAGAAAGCCCTTGAGGCTGTATTTGGCAAATATGGACGCATTGTGGAAGGTAAAGAGAAATTTTTTTTTTAAGATAACGGGAATAAACAACAGCACAGCTGTGATGACTTTTTTGGCATTGATCATCTGAAATGATGGCGCTTACGTGTCCTCTAAGAAGTTCTGAGCTTAAAAGGTTAAATAGAGGTGAAATGTTCCTACCTAATTGCAGGAAAGGGTAACGTGACTTTTTTTCTGCAGTCCTGTTGATGAAAGATCGGGAAACCAATAAGTCCAGAGGATTTGCATTCGTCACGTTTGAGAGCCCAGCAGATGCAAAAGATGCTGCCAGAGATATGAATGGAAAGGTAGGAATTAAGGCAAATTATATGTTGCTGTTGCTACTGACCACTAGGATTAGTCTTTGGGGTAAATTAACTTGTAATAAAAGTTGGAAAGACAGTGGATTAGAGGATCCTGAGGAAAAGTCATAACTCCAAATTTGGCAAATGGTCTCAATCTCCATGGTGCTGGAATTGCTTTCTCCTGGTCGTGGATTTGACAGTAGAAAGTCAAGTCTGGCTGTCAGTTACTCTTTTCATTGTTTTTAGTGGGTGATGAAGGGCTTTTTAATAGTCAGCTCTTCAGTCTTGCATGCCTCTAATGTTTGGGTTTTTTCTTTTTTTAAACCATACTTTAATGTACTGTGTAAATTACACTTCAGGGAAGTAACTTAGTTGAAAATTGTTAATAGTTCCCTTAACATGGGTTGAATGTGACTTCCCTGATGTGCTAGAGCATTGATGAGCTATCTGGTATTCTGTGGATAACCTACATTTGTGAGTTGCATCATCAGTCTGCTTGGCACGTGTGAGGGCCATCTTTCCAATTAATGTGAAATAGCTTTGCAGTTAGCCAGCAACTGAATTTGTTTGTGTACATCATAAAATACAATGGTATGACTTTGAAAGGAAGTTAAAATTTAATGCACATGTAATATTTTTTAACAATACAGGAATTTGGAGCAAAAGGTCTAAGATCAATACCAAGATAGTTTGTCAAAGAATCGTGGGCTGTTGTAGTCTGTGTCTGTTGTGCATGTGTTTGAAAAGGTAGATATAAGTTGGAATCTTAATGGTCAACAACTGCTTGTCTTCCTAGAGGTGCTGTCTCTTCAGGCAGTGAAAGCCATCTTAGTTCATTTGAATTTCAGACTCTTGTTCCGTTCATAATCTGAATGGTTGTGTTGAGGTCACACTGCATTGGCTTTCTGAGCAGTGTCTCTTGAGATGCCATTCATTTGTGTCAGGTGAAGAAGACTGGACTGCAAGTTGTTAATTGACTCTTGGGATTTTGATATCTTTTTGTCTGGTTAGCTTAAGACATGGAAGTGAAAGAAAAATGTCAGTTACTGCAGTAAGTAAAACAACTTTGGGAATAAGAAAATCAGTGGTAGTGTTCATGGTTAACACAAATAGTAAAACTTCTTTGAATTGTGTTATAGCAGCCTTTCTGATCTGTGTGCTGATGTTTCTGGGTGCTTTAGGGCAATCTCATGACCATTAGTGTTACTTTCTGTGAAGACTTGCTTCCTTTTTAAACAAGTTAGTTTTTGTCAAGGCAGAAAGTGACAAATTCAGATGTTATTACTGTGCCATCCTAAATATCTCTAAAGGTTCTCCTTTTATTGGATTTATTTCTCCATTGTGTAGTTTGCCGAGTTCCGAAGACTTGTTTACTGCTGTGTTCAAACACTTAATTTTCTCTGAAATAGTCATTACCCTGAAACCCTCTCGTGAGTTAACTTCAAGCACCAATAGGTAATGGTTGGACTGAAAGGAATTCAGTCACTAATTCTAAGTGTTCATGGAGTGCACCTTGCAAATGAAAATCCTTACAAAAAGAATCACCAACTGTTCTACATCTTGAATGTTGTGCCATGTGTTTGGTCACGTTGGAAACATTTGGGCAAGTAATGCTTAGTAAAGTAGATAAATGAGACAATGTTTGTGGCTGAGGTAATGTCTGCTTGTTCTGGAATGCGCCATCTGCATCACTGTCAAGAAGTGCTACAAAGGACTGCCTTGTGGATCATTGTTCTCATGGTTTTGTTTTCAACACTATAAATCCAGAAGTATCTTCATCTGCTTTGAAATTTGAACAGCTAATATTGTATGAAAAGAACATTCTCAACTGTGATTTGGCTTAGAATGTCCAGTGGTCCAGCTTGCTTTGACCATGGATATTTTAGATGTCCAGGAGGTGGTATCTCATACTCATCTTCAGAATACCTTCTGGACAGCATGTACTGCTTGTGCTCCAAAAAGACACTGCATTCAAGGTTTAAGGAGGAGTGGTATATGAGACCTGCTGTGGGAAGAGATCATTGTCATAAATTATAACCTGAAGTTTGTCCATTTGGAATGGATGGATGGATTGGAGCATTCTTGAGAATTTCAGGAACTTCAGAAGCAGCAGCAGAAGCACTGTGCAGACTGCAGTTCAAGCAGTCTGTAAGGAGCTGGGTGACCTGTCTGGCCAGGTGGAAGAGTTCTGTGTTGCCAGTGTGTTCCTCATTCTGTCATCCCAAAGGAATTTGAAGTTTTAGCCAGTAGAAGAGGCTGACTCTAATAGATTCTGCATGAGTGAATTGGCATTGATTTTTTTTTTTAAACTTTGCAAGTGTTCATGAAATTTGTATACCCAGCATTTTGCACCTATCTGAGTGGGGGAAGAAAGAAGGTTGTGTTTCGTTCTAAATTAGGACAAGCACAGACGGGTCAAAGCTTGCTTTTGAAGATTCATTTCAGTCCTGCAGAAAGAGATCAGCAGAAATATTTTAAAGGTGTGATGGAGTTTTTTCACTTTAATTACTTTGTCTACAGAATTAGATCAATGTTAGCATGTCTGAGCAGCACAGAAGAAATGTGCAAGTACTTTATCAGAGCAGATACCCACCTTTCTTTAAGAAGATCATTAATTCATGGCAGCCAAATCTACATCCAGATGTCACAAAATGCACATGGCTTACCTGAACGCAGGTGTGGATACTCCAAAGTCTGTGGTGGTCACTTGGTGCAGTAGGCTGTTCTCCTGATCTGATTTTAAATCCTTAGGATGAAATGGATAATGAAAGAGAGGATATGACCTTAGGGGAAAGATCCAGGAAAAGCCGAACATTTAATTCCATTGTAGACCTGCCAAGACAACTGGTCTGTGTTAAGAGGATGGAAGCAAATGCTGCAATCCAAACAGTGTAAACTGTACTCAGCACTACAGAAGGTTGCCTTCGTCTAATTGACAGAAAGTGTATCCTGTTCTTTGGAGAAGAAGTGATACAATATGTAGAAGCTTGGCCTGATAAGAAATGGTCTTCAGTTCTTGAATATATATGGTGAAAGGAAACCCGCTATGCCATTGAGGAACATGGAGAAATAGTGGAGTCACTGCAGCATCAACAGTGAAATGATCCATTGGAGAGGAAAGCCATGTGCGGTGTTAGGTCCAGTTTCATGCAAATTTCTGGAAATAGTCAGATTTCTGCCCCACTCCCAAAACTTTACAAATTTCATTCATCTTTTCTGTTGGAATGTGGAACAGTTTGCAGGACAGTTCTCTAATTGTGTTTGGTTAAGGTTCTCAGACTCACAGAGCTGTACAGATTGTTCATACCACACATAGGAGACTTTGATTGCCAATATTACTGTCCTTAAATGACTTTGTATCTTAAATTATTTTTCATGCATTTTGGCACCAAGGTGACTCCACTTTCTGGTGCTTACATCATACCAACACTCTGCAACACTCTGAATCAAGGTTATAAACAGAAACTAATGAGTGTTCATGTTGACAGCTGGTGCTTTGAGCTCATTGAAAAAGATTCTATATTTTGAAATGGACTCTTGAGTTTTATATGTTTGGTGAGATAAGACCTTTCTTCTTCGAGCTAAGATACTGTAAAATATTGTCCCCTCTGCTTTAAATAAAATAGAAGGAACTGACAAATAACCTCCGGTTAACAAAAAGCTGTTCTTGGACCTAGTGAAAGGTCTTTCTGGACTGAAGGCATAGCTTTTTAAGACTGCTTGTGTAATGCAGTCTGCAAAGAAACCTGTCTTTTGCCTAAGTAAGATACACAAGTGCAAGGCAGAAGGAAATGGGAGGAGAAATAAGGAAGACTATACCTCTTACTTAAATAGAAGAAATAACTTGAACCTAGCATGCAGGTTTTCAGAACCTATGCTAGCAGATGGGGATGGTGTTTGCTTTCTAAACTTAAAAAACAAGCTGTCATGAATATGCCATGAAGTTGAGGACAGCAGTGGATGTGATGGTAAAGCTTAAGGCTTTAAGTCCACTGTTCCTGTTTTGAGAACAATGAGACATCTCTCAGTATGAGTTATGATGGCAAAACAATACAATACAAACTGAGAAGTTCCAGTGATTAGAGGTACTAATACTCCTGGAATGTTTCAGCTTGTCATGCCAAAAGGCTTTTTGAGGAACCTTTTGTAAGTAAAATGTTTATTGTCAAAGCCAAGACCAGTATGATTTTGCTAGTATTTACTTCTTTCCTTCACAATGGATCAAGTTGGACCTGTGTATGTATACACAGGTTTTCAAACAGTAGCTATGACTGCACATGGTGGCAAAATACATGAGCTACTAAAGTGAATGGTCTCAGGGCTAGATTTTGATGGAGAACAAAAAAATGCGGTACTTCAATAAAAAACTTAGCAGTTCAGATTTAGACATTACTAGCATTCATGTTTGTGTTCACTTATTGCAGCAAAGAAGTGCAATAAACAGCAATTCCTGCCTGATAATTAATTAGTTTTCAAGGCAGAGTTAAATATTTAACTGCTAAAAAAGGCAAATAAACCATGTTTGCCAGTACAGGTGTGCAGTAACCTAATTTCAGCAGAACTTGTGATCTTGCTTCTGCTATAATTGCCAAATGTGGTGCCTGAAAGATAATACAGAAATTTGATCAATTAGGTTGAGTTACTGAACATGTGTTACCACCTGCTCATGTTTGAGGTATAATAGTAGGCAGCAAAGCTCCTGTTATTGCAGATCTATATACCACAAAAAGCTTCCACTTCTGTCCTACAAAAAAACCCCCAACTACACATTAGAACACACAAACAAAAATAGCCCTGTCACAAAGCACCTCCACTCTGGAAAAACAAGTAATAGAGTAAATTGTGACAGTCCCCTTGTTTGAAAACCCAACTTGAAACACTAGAAAAAAGGGGTGAATTGTCGTTCTCAGTCTGCTGTGTAGATGCTGAAATTACTTCTAAATGCGTCAGTGATCACCGTTTTATCAGGACATCAAGACAATGTACTAAACGGCCTCCCCATTGCCAGAAATCCCAACTGAAGCTAAGTTACCTTCAGCTTAATCCTGTAACTACTGGTGCAGTCCTACTTTGGTACAAAAGTACATGGCTGTTGAAAGTAAATTGTAGGTCCTATATCATGTTGCATTTACAGAATAAATGACGTGGGGCTGCCGTAATCATTGGACGCTTGTGTTTTCACTGAAAGTCCTTTCTGATGCTGCTCTGTATTTTTTTTTCATCAATACCACAAGAATGAAGTACTGTAAAAATTGAAATTAGGCCCAACATGCTGCTGAGTACTAATACTGAAGACTGAAATCAGTTCTAGAGTTGCTCTAACTTATAAAATGGAAGCCCTGTTCTAGTGAAGCAAGAGGGGCTTGATTTAAGAAATACAAACATGACTGAGCAGTAAGTAAAGCAGCTTCTTCTTTAGTCATTAGATGGGAAAGCAATTAAAGTGGAACAAGCAACCAAGCCATCCTTTGAGAGTGGTGGTAGGCGTGGGCCGCCACCCCCTCCCCGAAGCAGAGGTCCTCCCAGGGGCCTCAGAGGCGCAAGAGGCGGAAGTGGCGCGAGAGGACCACCTTCAAGAGGGAGTCACTTGGGTATGTATTGACCTCTCTCATTATATACTTGGACAACATACAAGACAATACCATTGGAAGATGACAATAATCCTACTGGAAAAAAAAAGTCAATGCAGCTGAATAGTGCACTCCTTGTTCTTTATTAAAATGATGAAATACAATCTCGGCAGATTAGTCAAATTTTTGATTAGGCAAGTACACCTTAAGAAAAGGCTTCCAAATATGAAGATTCTTTTCTACAACTAACACTCCACTTGACTTTTGCCTATGAAAGAAATGCAAAACTCCTGCCTTGCACGTGAGAAAGGAAACTTTCTGGTAATCAAGTTGAAAAAGTGATTCTCTTCCACCAGGGAAAGGGAACTACCTTTCATTCTTACTAGCAAGAGGTCTAAACTTAAAAAATTCTAGGGCTGATCCTTCTAGATGATAGTGGGAGTTAGGGCAGCTAAGCCTTGTGTGTTATAAAATAGTACGTTGAGTTGAAGCTTTCTGAAGTGGAATGATAGTACATTACTTGATACTGGATATTCCTTAATATACAGCTATTTATTCAGACTTTTCAGTATCAAAACAACTCTCACTTAAAAGAATAAGCAAGCAGCACCTGAGATATAATAATAAAATCTGTAACACAGAAAACCCCCTCGAAATAGTGAAACTTCTCTCTTGAAGAGTCTGTGTAGTAGGTTCTACAGACTCCGTAGTGCCTCTTTTCCCTCTCTGTAGGCTCTTCTCTAGTACATCTTCCCAGGTGGCTCTTGTCTTCTGAGAACAGTAACTTGTTGAGCATTTAAGCTGTGACTGATTGTAGATATCAGCTATCTTTTTCCCCTTCTGTCACACCCTCTGGCTTTTGGATAAGTTCTAAAAGACAGTTCTTTACAGGAATTTAGGCTGTGGAAAGTTGGGCTCTCAATTCTGCCTTATTAGTGCCTTATTCACACTTATTAGTGGCTAGAAGACAAGGCTTTGAGATCTAATTTTAGAGGTTTACTTGTTGATCACACAGTGGCAATAATGGTACTTAGGTTACTGTAGTTCAGGCTTTAGGGTTGTGCAGGTGAGTATGGCAGAAGTAACAAGTTGGTTCATGGCTTATTCTTCTAGGGTCTTCTCGAGGGCCACTTCCCATGAAGAGAGGTCCACCTCCACGAAGTGGAGGCCCTCCACCTAAAAGATCTGCACCTTCAGGACCAGTGCGGAGCAGTAGTATGGGAGGAAGAGGTAAGGACTTTCCAACTTAATTAGTTGCTTGTTCAGCTGTAGCACATTTTTGTTCAGGAGCTGATGCAAATCATTGATTCTAACTTGAATCTGCTGTAAGATAGCATATTTTTCTAATTTTTAATTCCCTTCATGCCAATATAATTTTGTAGTTGTTGAAAACAACTTGATATGATTTGAGTGTTCCTTCTAGTGCTGCTTTCAAACTGTATAAGCAGAAATGTAAAGTGTTGTAGGCTACAGAGATACTTATAAATAGATTGTTTAGAGCAATTTAAACTTGCCTGGAGTCTTCTATGTGGCTAAATACTAATTAAGTGAAAAGATTTTGACTGTTTCACTTCAGCTCCTGTGTCACGTGGAAGAGATGGTTATGGTGGTCCTCCACGCAGAGAACCAATGCCGTCACGGAGAGATGTCTACATGTCTCCAAGAGATGATGGCTATAGCACTAAAGATGGGTAAATTCTTTTACGGTTTTATTTTGGTGAGGTGTTTCTTTTTGTTCAGAGAAGGATCTTGGTTCCTGGTCTTCTGCAGTGTGACACTGCTAATATGTCAGTTCTTGTTCTCTGTAGTTATTCAAGCAGAGATTACCCCAGTTCCAGGGACACACGGGACTACGCGCCACCTCCACGAGACTATGCATATCGTGACTATGGTCATTCCAGTTCACGTGATGAGTACCCCTCCAGGGGATATAGGTACCTACTGTTGGATTTTTCTCCATGTTGCTTTGTTCTTGCTGCGATGTTACTGGTTTGTACTAAGTCTTAGTAGTCTTTCCTCCTATAGCGATCGTGATGGATACGGTGGTGGACGTGACAGAGACTACTCGGATCATCCAAGTGGAGGCTCCTACAGAGATTCATATGAGAGTTATGGTAAGAACCCATTTTGAGAATCATGTAATTGTACAGGTGACATAAGATCTGACTTTTACTAAGTTGCTCGTGTTTTAGAGGGAAGTGGCACGCTTTTTTTCCCCTACAGTGAAAGTACAGTTGTTGGTTATCATTTGATCATCTTGCTAAATAAGCTATAAGCTAAAGAAGCAAAGTCTACAGTTCAGAATTGCAACTGTCTCTGGAAAATATGGCTGAGTTTCTTCTCTAAAATAACAAACTGTTCTGGAGTACCCAGTAAAGAGCCTGCCTGAATAAACAAACACCGTCTTCATTCCTTCAGAGTCTTTAAATCCACTCACTGCCTGATATACAATCCCCACTTTAAATACCATTAATGTGGCAGATTCTATTAAGAACATCTCAATACATACAAAAGAGTAGCAGTAAGCATTTAAATGCAACAATTCTGTAAATTCAGATTGAAATTGTTCTATATAACTTACGGTGTTGCCGTATTACCTGACCATTGACCCTGCAGGTAACTCACGTAGTGCTCCACCTGCACGAGGGCCCCCGCCATCATATGGTGGAAGCAGTCGGTATGATGATTACGGCAGCACACGAGATGGATATGGAAGCCGAGAAAGTTACTCAAGCAGCAGAAGTGATGTCTACTCAAGTGGCCGTGATCGTGTCGGAAGACAGGACAGGGGTCTTCCCCCATCCATGGAAAGGGGCTATCCACCTCCTCGGGATTCTTACAGTAGTTCAAGCCGCGGAGCACCCAGAGGTGGTGGCCGTGGTGGAAGCAGATCCGATAGAGGTGGAGGCAGAAGCAGATACTAAAAACACTCTTAAACTTTTGGACCAAGACAGATTACTTCTCGAATGTGGAAGTTGTTCTATCTTTACTACCAGAGGACTACTAAAAGGAAAAGTTGTTTTTAACCTTTTTTTATTGTTGCCTGTTAAGTTTTCCCCTCCATGACTTTATGCTTTTGTGAGGAAAAGTTCAAACAATGTTTAATTTCATTTCAAAATTGTTAACATTTCTTTCAGAAAGCAGATGTTAAATGTATAAACTCGAGCTGTGTACTAGTGTTGTAATTTTCAAAGTAAAGTTTCCCTGAAATGCCACACTTCCCATCTGATTTTCGTCATGAATGGAACAAGCAGATCTTAGGATCTTCCACACAACATGCAACCATCTAACATGGAGATGGATTGTTCTACATGTTCAGCATCTCATTTTGAAAGCATTCCTTGTGATTTGGAGGGTGGTGGGGATGATTCCACATAAAGCTCATTGTGCCTAGAATTTGAAGTCACAGTGTTCTCAGTACAAAATGCCTTCAAATCCTTGTGTAAAGGAAAAGAATTTAATTCATTAATCTGAAAAAGCAAGTGGATACTATTTTCTGCCTGCCTCCTGTTTCATGGGGAGTTTAAAAAGATCCCCTTCCAAATAAGTCATGTACATGTAAGTCAGCTACAGAATACTGTTTAAAAAAAACCAAACAAAACCAAACCCCACAAACTATTGACCAGTTCCATCAAAGAAGCTGCAAACGATGCTTACTCATACTGTTTCAAATTTTTGCAACTCTGTAGTGTTTCACTTTTAAAGGAACATCCTTGATTCCAAAGGAGAAAATAAGATAAGCAAAGAAGTCTTTCTCTCCAACTTCTCAAAGGCTTATGGCTTCCTAAAAACAAGTGAATCTTTCAGCATTCCACAGCTGATTTAAAGCATCAAATGCCTGTGAAACTGCAAAGATGGTAAGCAAAGCAAACTAGTTTTTCAGTCTAAATCAAAATTAAACCAATTTACCTTCCTCTAATACAGTAAGACAAGCTGCATGTCATGGCAATGGAAATGCTGTCTAGATTTTAAAAAAAAAAAAATGCTCCAATACGTTAGAAATTCTCCAACATTTCTTCTTGGATAAAAGCATTTATGGCACCAATTTCAAAACTAAACATGTAATGCAGCTCACCATAGGCAGAACATTGCCACGTAGGACTGGGAGGGGGTATTTTGTGCCCAGTATCTTTCAGTGAAGATGCTTAAAGAGGCTGCATATAGTTTTTTAGTGAAATTAAAGCCTTGTGAAATCAGCAATTGGTTTAGATTGGCAATCATCTTGGCTAGTGGGACTTTGAAGCAAGCCATTGCAGACTTGACGTTTAGTCGGATGCCTGACTCTGTTTAGTTTGACACTGCATTACAGGGATAGCAGAACCTGTGGCAAGTTGTTCTGACTCGGGTAAAGCCATGAAGTTCCAAAAGATGCTCTTGAATATAATAAACATGAAGACCTCGAACTAAAAAAAATACCAAAGCACAAACCCAAAACCCTTGTACTACTGTTTAGTCCTCAGTAAATTTTGTCATTCAGCTTATGGATTTAACATGGCAGTGCACCATTGAAAAGGAATGAGAATCCATAAGCCATGCAACTTACCTCTAAGCCATCCCAGTCCATTCCAAACCAGTGAATCCTCCACCACCTGAAGTAGTAAAACTTGCACCAGAATAATCTGCAAACCTAAACTTGTGTCATGTTCTTGAAATGGGGGGAAACACTGGGTTGACTTGTGCTGTAAAGTGTATTTTTCTCAGTTTATTGTATTTTCTTTTGGTTGCAGGGTGATAACTTCTAGAAGATGCCACTGAAGTAATGCTGGTTCATCTGCATTGATGGCAGAGATGAGTGGTGCCTGTACGAGTGCATAAGGTAAATACTGCAGCAGTGTAATAGCTGGAAGGAAGGTTGTGTTTATAGGTTTGAGTGGACCTTCTTAAGTAAAATTTTTGAGTTCTGTGTGAATTTTCCTGGGAGAGGTTTAAGTAGGCTTTGTAAGCCAGCCAATCGGGAATGGCAGTGAGAGACCACTCATCAGCAAAAATGGGTCCAATTTGGGTACGGCAGAGCAAAAATGTATTAAAAAATGCATGTTAAATCATGTAGCAGAGAGTACCTTAGTCTATGAATTTTTATTGAGAGTGAACCATAAAAATCCAAATTGTAATAATAACTGTCAGTATAGATGTTCAATCAGCCTTGTTAAACATGCAGCATGAGGAATTACGCTGAGTATAATCTTGGATTAGGAACTGATCTCTGCAGAGGTCCGTGGATTATATTAGACTTCAGCCATCTCCAGAACGGTTTAAAACTGTAGATCATCTGTGTTTCATGGCTCTGAAGTCTACCTTATTATTTTTCAATTTAATCAATGACCAAGACTCTGGAAGATTGACTCTCTTCTGTTTCTCTGAAAACTCACAGGGAAAAAGAGGAAGTGGTAGTGGCTGTTGTGCTAATAGTTTTTCAGAAAATACAGCTTCTCTACTAAATAACAGTTAGTTAAAAAAGTGAAATAACTTCTAACATGCAAAATCTGATAAAAGGTAATACAAATTGAAGGATAAGGACAAATACCTTTTCCAAGTGAAATACTTAGTTAAGAAGCCTGTCTATGTCAGTTTTTCATCAGTCTATAAATGTAAGAATCTATTTTGCTGTTACTTTCAAATTCTACTTTTAAGAACCCACTTTTAAATGGTAAAAAGAAAAAGACTGTGGTTGGTACAGTATTTTTTATCTGACGCGTGGTCACTGATTTCAGGGAATTCCTACCTTGTGGGAAGGATAGGTTCTTTTGTACACTGTGTGACTTTTGTAGCCTCAGTTGGGTTACAATTTTTTGTCTTTATAGAATCTCAGCAACAGCAGCTACATAAGTGTGCAGTACCTTTGTCAGAATGTGCCATTACGTTTTATAAATACTGATGAATTGCTGCTGTTACCTTGATAACAAAGGAAAAATACTCTTTGTTTTAGGGTGCTAGATTGTATTTCAAATTAAATATGGAATTATTGCAAGTATTTTCTGTTCTGAGTCAAAGGAAGGATAGAGTTAACCAAAATAAAAGCTTGTTGCCCAATCAGCTTTTTATTTTTCTGTCACTTGATAAAATTTCAGCCAATAAATGCTGTCCTTGTTTTTGTGTTCCTCTTAAATGTGACTGTTGAGATAATTAAGTTGTAATTCTACTGAAAGAACATGGTTTGAACTATAAGTGTATCTTGAAAGGTGAAAAAACATAACCTTTTTCACTGAAAAATGACTGATGTCACTAGGGTGGCACTAAAGTGTATTCCAGAAATATGTCTAAAAGTAGCGTTTCTCCTTCACTCCCCCCAGCCTGCAAAAGATTAATAGGAGTCAGTTTTTAAATTTGTGGTTTGAGGCAGATCAAGATTGTGAATCCTCTAATAAAGAGATGGAATACTGCCTTTAGTACGCAGCGTCCTAGGAGACCCTAAAAGATGTTGCCAAATCATTGTATAAGGCTGTGTCAGAATGTTTTCAACCTTTTTTATGTGTGTATGTGCCTCAGTTCTCTTTATTATCTGGGAAGGTGAAGCTTAATTGCTCTTGACAAGTGAAAAAGTTTCTCTTTTGGAAAAATTAAGTGCTTTTTGTCAATTTACTAAACCTGTTTTGTCCATGTGGTACTTGATACAGATATCAAAGACAAAAGCACACTTTTATCAGCCTTCCTACAGCTTATTTCCATATTCCTAACAGACATGCTCCCCATGTTTAGGGAGCAGCAAATAAACCCTAACCTTAGGAGAAATCAGGATATAGTTGTTCTAATTCAGCCATCTGTTTACCTTCCCCTGATCACAAGTTTTACTTAATTTATAGTACATTATTATGTACACATTAGTACCAGTGTATTACAGGACTCCTGAGTATCATGCTGAGATTGTCAAGAGCTGGTGGGCTTTTGTGGTGGGCAGGGTTTGGAGGGGGAATACACACAGGAATTGCAGAAGCTTAACATGGTACTTGCCCTGGAGACAGTGTTGTGCAAGAAATGTGCATTAATACAAGTATTTTGGTTATCATAGCTATTGAAGTACTTTGACACACTGTTGGGACAGATTGAATACAATCCAAATGTATTCGTTGTGTATATAAAAATAATTGAAAGATGATTTAGCTTTTTTTGTCTCTTGGCTTCTAAGGATACTAACTTGTGTTTCCTTTTTTTAGTTACAGTGACTAGAAGGTGGCAGTGCAGCAGTGGATATGCGTTGGAAAATGGAAGGAAAACAAACACAACTGATACAGCCTGGCTTTTGAGTGTGGTGTTTCCTACCATTTGTTGTAGAGGGTTGTGTTAGCATTCAGGAGTTGCCTTTGAAAGTAGCACTACTAATCTCTCAGATACACAAAAATATTTCTGGTGGAAGCCAACTGCTGTCTGCCGTAGCTGGTATCATCCCAGAGTCCGGAGGGAGCTCGTTGGTTGGGCAGTGCACACACAGCAGTACGTTCTGCAGCAGAGAAATACTTGGGTTGCCCTTCATATGTGTGGTTACCATTTATGCTGAAAAGAGAGGAAGTTATACAGACATGAGTCTTGGTCCTCTGAAATACAGAGGACTAAATTGTTACAAATCCTTCTTCACCAAGAAACCATTAAAAGTTCTACTATTTCCTACATTATCAGTTCTGTCCAGGCCTTCTGGATGAGAGGAAGGAAGTGTTGATGTTCTGAGACAACGGTAGTAATAAATCCCCAGAAGAATTAGTGTTATGTGCTCCAGACAGCACTGCATCCCTTCCAAGCAGGTGCTTTCTTCAAAACTTTGCCTAGGTTTTGATGCATTTTTATCTTAGATACATGTTGATGTGCCAGTGTATGTGAGAGGAATGCCCAGGCACTGGTGTTTCATGTAGAAAGCGCAACTTCAGATTGACTGAAGTATTTAAACAATCATAGATCATAACATTTATACTGACTTCTGTGATAGACATAAAGTGATCTCATTTGAACAACATTCAGTTTATAATGAGTAGCTAAAGAAGAAAAAGCATGCATACCTTGTCTGCAGATTTAAGTCTTTGGGTTGGGGATGAAGGTATCGCTTTAAACTTCAGTTATGGACTGCAGATTCTAGGAGTAAGTGTGAGTATATAACAGATGGGTAGAATTGCAGTATTTGCTAGGGCTAATAAATTTACTGTTAAAGCATTATGGGTTTTGGCTTTTTTGTATTAAAAAAGAAGTCCTAGAGACACTTTAATTGTGGAAAATATTGCTGGTGTTTTATCTTGGAGAATTACTGCTACAAAGTGGTCTCTGTCTTTTTGCAAGAAAGAATAACATCCTACCTAAATGTAATGGCAACATGGCAGCTATTGCAAGAAAAAAAAACCCCTGCCTAAAATGCTAAATAATGAGAATGTGCCCCTGATTTCAATTACTGGTGCATGTGCTGAGTCAAACTTTATGATAGAAAGCCACCAGTTGAAATGTGTCAGTAGATTCTGCTTCACACAAATATTCCCAGTGTTGTTCTTTGTGTTGGGTGTTTTCTCTCTGTGCTGGGAAAAAAAGTGAATTACATAAACATGAGTGACTTTGAGGAGAACCACTCAAAATGGTTTTCGAAGGTGTGACTGCTGTTCTTAACTTGCTCTTGTTGCTGTGCTGTTCTTGTGTGTATGTTGTCAGAGTCGCTTGATAATTGGCTATAGGACATATCCCCCTTTTATTTTTACTTTTTAAATAACACTGCACTATTCAGTCATCGGTGTAAATAAGGCTGCAAATTATATAACTGAGTTGACTTTGCAAGAGCTGATTGACAATTCACTTGATTTGTCCGTGTCAGCAAATAACTAAAGTTGAAGCCATTCCAGAGACCAGACCGGACACTGTTCCTGAATGGTTCTACTTTCATACCCTGGCTTTGCCACAGAATTAATTTCAGTGTGGGAGTGGGTGAACAAGCTGGAATGGATTTAGATAGGTCCTTTCTAAAAGATAAAAGGGTGGTCTTGGGGTGGCTAATCATAAAGTCACAAATGTTTGGGCTTTCTGAATACGTATATCTGCAGGTCTTTGAAGGTATTGGTAAGTGTTCAGGATGTGGCAATTATTTTAATTGAAGCATTATCTTCAGCAGCTGCATGTGAAATAGTCTGGAGACTAAACCTGCTTTAGAGGAGGGAGTGGGTAAAGTTTGGTGTTCACGTTTGTAGCCCTGACTTCAATGAATCAGGTGTGCGATTTTCCCAGTGTTGAAAGTATTGCTCTTTACATCAGAAACTGCTGTGTTCTTATGAGGTGACTAGTATCTTCCATATCCAAATATTTGTCACCAGCTGATAAATGAACATTAGCAGTTGTCTTGCCTGCTACAGATTTGGAAGTGGAGACTGCATGTCTCCACTTTGGAAAACAAAACAGTAGCGCTCATCAGAACTGGAAAAAAAAGGCAACTAAAGTTCCAATGGGTTGTAGTTTTGAAATGTTTTGCATGTACAGCTGCAGGCTTGTGTTAATGAGTATTGCCATACAATGGAGAACCAGAACTCGTCCCCAGGTCCTGAAAAAGGTCAGAGGTGTGTCTAACCCTGAAAGAGCAGTTCTGATACATTGGTGGCTGTTAAAAATGGCCCTTCGGTAGGTCCCGGTACCAGTCATAACACCTGGAAAGGGGAGACACAAGTCTCGGCACATTTCACTGTGTGCAATTTATCCTTTTGCTGTTATGTTTCCCCTATTCTTCAAGCCACAACCCTAAACAGTTTGGGAACACTGATCCCTGAAAACCATTCAAGTTACACTGTTAGGAATTGGCTCAGAATGTTGTCACCAAGAAATTTTGGTCTCTAAGAAAATGTGTTCCTGTTGGATTGCTTCAATCCATGTTCCAACTTCTTTGGCATCATCAACAGAATTGCCTCATTTTCCATCTGGTGGAAGGAGAGTTAAGATGACTGGCCTATTCTGAATAAGCCGTGATGGTTTAATACTGCCCTGAGCAAGATGGGAAGCTGATGGTACTGCCTACAGTGGATCCTGAGGGGCTGAGGGAAAGCGACATTCTGGTAGGACAAATGAAATAACTGAATTAAATTTCTGATCTTTTTGAAGTTACACAGATGTTTGTTTTGGCAGATAATATCTTCAAAAAAGCCCCATTTCAGATTAACTCAGCACTTGTACACAATAGTTGAAAAAAATTACTTGCATGTAAACTGCATGGTCAGAATTGAAAGATCAGACAGTAGAAAAGTACTACATATAAAAGGCAATTTTAAAATTAGATTTGCTACATGAAGATATTTGTTAGTGTGACATTCCTCCAAATCATCATTGGTGTGAATTCAGTTTTAACACTGTAAATAGCTCATTATTTACAGTATGACAAATCTTTTTGGGCTGTAACCCCAATTCAGACCAAGTTTACCAGGTGATAGGTGCCAACTGCCACAGGGAGGAATTCCCTAGGTGAGATATTCTTGGTGGAATGAGTATTCACATAAAATACTTCTGTTTTCAACAATGTTGAACACTTTTAATTAAATATCTGCTTTCTCCATCATCAACAGTACAAGAAACTTTTAAAAGGAGTTTCTTACCTTAGAGGAAGTACTGCTTCCTAAGATTTGGGGAGTTTCTGTGCCAAGCAGAAAACAAAAAAAGCTGAAGTAGTTTCACACTTGAGCTGTGCAAGCAGCAGCAGAGGCAGGAAGATGCAATCACGGATGTGGGTTCAGTGCGCTGCTGCACAGGACAGCGCCAGCAGCACCACTCTGCACGATGAATCCAGAAGAACAAACTGTAACCTGGCTTATTTCATTGGGAGTCTTAAATTCCCCTAAGAAAATAGTAGATGATCCGGAGGAGTTCCTGAAAACTTCTCTGAAAGATGGGACCGTGCTTTGTAAACTCATTAATCGGCTTCTTCCGGGATCTGCAGAAAAGGTAACGCTTTCCGATGTGCTTTGCTACCCTGAGACAGAGCCCCGCTCAGTAAAATGCTCCCCTGGGCATTTATAGTCTGGTTTCCTTCAGTGATGAGTGCAAGGAGCTTCAGAGGGATAAATGTTTTACATTTGAGTTTCTAACTGAGAGCAAAGTGCGATTGTAGCTTTTAGTTCTTTGATTTTGTCTACATCCAGGAAAAAAACCCAGTTGGCTGAGTTACACGTGTTCGTTCGGTGGCAGGAAATACTGGGCCTACCAGAGATCAGAGTATCTTGGCTTTGAATAGAAGGATATGTAGTTTGTCTGTATTTACGTAAATATCATTAATTTTGACTGTAAATATATTCACTCTTTCAGAACTCTTGCTGCAAAATGCTTTGTTTGTCAGGAAATACACTGGAGAACCAGATTAGGGCAGGAATAAACAATAACCCTTGCATCCGTGCCGTTTGATCTGTCCCAAGGCCAGCAAATCCATTGGTGCTGAAGCCATGTGAGTGCCTCCTGTTACAGTTTCACAAAGTGTATATTCACAGTCCAAAAGCATAAGAAACTGCATGAGAAAAAAGGAAGGAGTCTAATGACAGATAGGAACTGGCAACACAGAAGAGAAGCTGTTTAATTAAAACACCACCACAGCAGGTTCTCCACCCTATAAAGCAGGAGCATTTATTATGCAAAAATCAGTTTTGCCAGCTCCTTTTGCTCACGTGGTGGTTTGGGGCAGTGTATTGTTAAAGGTCAGCAATTTCTCACTGTCACTTAGGGCACTGTCATATGCTGAGATTCAAAACAAGATGCCGACCATTTCGATGTATTCATCACTTCCTCCAGTGGCTTTCTTCCTGCTTCGACAGCTTGCCTGCCACCCCCTCCCGCCCCCTGAAGAAGCTTCCCTAATTCAGTATAAAACGCACATGTCAATATTCACGCAGGCCTGTTCCACGCAGGCGATACAGGAGGTAATGCAATGAGCTCAGTGGGTTTTCTTTCTTTAGTATTGCCTGGAGCCTAAAAATGAAGCAGATTGCATCAGTAACATTCAAGAATTCTTGAAAGGCTGTGCGCTCCTGAAAGTGGAGGTAAGTCAGCTTGGGTCCTTTCTTTTATTGTCGTAACTTGGCAGTTTAATCAGCCTTCTGAAAGGAAGCCAGATATCAGAGGGACTAAGTCAGTATCCGTTCCTCATCTTTTATATGAATAATATAAATCAGAGCATGGGTAATTTAATATTCTGTATGGAGAATTTGGAAATGGAGTTTATTAACAGATTCCTTCTTGTCTTTTGAGACAAATGCTCAGACAGACAGGGTGCAGCAGTACCAGCAGGTCTGTCTAAACAGACTTAATCCTGGACCTGTTTACATTTTTTTTCATTAATAGAGGGAAGGAATTGCAGGTTTTACCCTTGCTTTAATAGAAGGGTGAAATACTCAAAACTGCAGTGTTCTTTTCATCCCTTTGCAGCTGTTGTGAGATTCTGCCAAACACGTATTAAATTGTTCCTTACACAAAAAAATAATCCTAATGGAGTCAAAAGACACCTTTTCAGTGGCTATTCCTGACCCTGTGTTCATTCTTACGCTTAAGCATAACTTGTATTTGCAAGATCAGAGTCTAAATGAATCACTTCAGAGTTCAGCTAATTTTGCCATCAATTTTTTTACTATTTGCATATGGACTTTAAAGACTTTTGTATCACACTTAAATTCCTACAGTAAAAAAAGAAACCGGTAACTAAGAATCATCACTGTCTCATTTGAAATATGCTCAAGATTGTGGGGAAAAATATATTCTGAAGGCAAATTCTGCCAGAAGCAGGGGCAGCATCCTTGGGCATTACATGGAATACTCATGCACCACAGTGACAAAAGTCCAGCCCACAGTAGATCTGTTCCTGCATTTTTCCTTTCAAGGTCTAAACAAGCAAAGGGCCTTTCTTCAGCGGTTTTTAGCTAACCAGCACAAAAATGTGCTCATTCCAGAACTGTCTCCCTAGCCTGTTGTTTCACAGTAATGCATTTCCCGAGCCTGCTGCAGCAGCCCAGTTTCAAGAGCAGATATATATAGAATCCCTGAAGGCCTATCGCATCAGAAATCAGTTGTTGCCAGTCCTGTGGTACTGACCATGTGATTTCCTCCATTCTTCTGAGAGTTTATTTTTCTACTTGCAAACTGATCATAAAATGGTTGTGGTGGAAATTTTTTTAAAAAAAAAGAATCTTAGCTAAAAGGTAGGACAAGGGAATAGTCCTCTTGTGCTGTAACATCTCATGGTTTTGAGAGTCTGTTCAGCAATACTGCAATCACTTCCCACAATTTTCAGATATTTAGAACTAGATATATTGTGTGTCCAGCTCAGGGCATTGCTCTGATCCTCCACATGCTCTTTCTTCCTTGGCTTTAATAAACTAAAGCGTTCTGATTTCTTTTTTCTTCTGATTTATAACCCACTTCATCTTTGAAATATTCTGAGCCTTTAGTAACTTTTTCCTTCATGCTCATATGGTTGCCCAACTTGTTTGCTGTGAGAGGAGACCTCAAAAGCTGAATAAAAGCTCAAATCTCTCAGGCTCAAGTTGAAATTTTGCAGTGAAATGAAAACAATTTATTCTTTTTTTTCCCCAAAAAATATTGTCATATTGGAACGCCAAGTGAAGAGGGATTTTGCTTCTCCCTGGCTCCGCTCTGTAGCCTCAGGCAGAGGAAGGCTTGAGGTGGGACAGCTGAGATAGCAGGCAAGACATGGCACAGGCAGAGTGCTTATGCTTCCTTCTGACTCTTCCCCTGTGTTGCCAGCTTTTCTGAGTCTGAAGGCAAAGCTGGAGGAGACAGGAAAACCCTCTGCCATCTGTTCCTTCTAAAAGCTGCCCTGTTTGGATGCTCTTGGCAAGGAGCCTCTAAGCAGCATGCCTATGGATGGTCCTCCCTCCTGCCTGATCCCTGGTTTGCCTTGGGAAGGGCCACTGCCCTTCGGAGGGGGGCTGTCTGCAGGACATTTAATCTGGAAGCAAATCTGGAGTATCAGAATAGGCAGGGAACCTTCTGCTTCCAAGATCTATCAGCACTGAAGTTGCAGAGATCAGATATTATGCCTAAGGAAGATGAGCATAGAAAAGGGAATCTCTTCTGGTCCAGCAACCTAGCCTGAGAAGAGTGACATCAGGAAAGGCCTTGGCTTAGTACAGGTGAATTCCCTGACAGCCATCCTGCTGCTTACCCAGACCTTGGATTTGACAATGAAACCCTGATAAAAACCTCTCCAATTCTGCCCTTCTCCAAATGCCACAGGCAACTCTTGCTTCTCGGATATGAAGAAGTAGCCTGGGACTGGACCTGAGCCACTTCTCCTGCCTTGAGGCTGACAAGTGCATGTTAAGGTCAAAGATTCTGTTGTGAGCAAAAGAGGATGTTCTGAGGAAACTGAGAGTTCACAACTTCTCCTCTGGCTACTGACTTATACAGAAGGGCCTCATCTTGGGGTATCTCAAACATGACATTAGCATCCTATCCTAGCATCCCTTGGCTTTATTGTACTTTGCCAAAGCAGTGGCTACCTTCATACTATGCCTTCAATTTGGTTTCTTTTGTAGTAGATGTTTGTGCAGCTGCCATTTGGAGCTGAATACACACCACTTCGCTGGGCATTTCTGGCATGCAGGGAAGGTGGTCAGTGTGGAAGGTAGGGTTTCCAACAGTTGAAACCCAAGTCCCACCTTCCACTGAAAAGATACTTCTTGCCAATCTCTTCCAGTTGGAGGGAATGCGAAGAGGTTACTCCTGCAGAGCTACACATATGCACTTCCCTCCCACCCTTCTTTGTTGTCCTGGTAACTCAGTCTTAGGAAGTGGAGGAAAGGCACAGTGAAGCAAGCAGCAACTTCTCCTGTTTTACAGGAGCAGTGGAACATTTGGACATAGTGGACATTCAGACATAGGGGAAGAAGGACACTCTGTGACCTTCCTGCTTTGAGTTGGCTCCACTAAATTGAAGGACTTCCACAGGCTGGTGGTGTGAGTTGGAAGAATCTATCTCATGGCAGGATATAAATAACCAAACTCTTCATTAGCTCCAGCCCAGGGCTGAAGCATGCAAACATTTGCTGCTTCACAAGTGTTAGTCCTAGAAGGGATGGTAAGTAGGGGAATCACCACCTCCTTCTAACTAGGCAAGGGCTGTAAAGAGGTGAAACAATGCAACTGTGTCCAAAATTTTCCAATTGCTTTTCAGTGCTAAAATTTGATCTAAGTTATAAAAGCATCTGTCAATCCAGCTCCTCTAAGACAGAAGACAAGGCAAGGACACGGGCACCTCTTTGAAGCTTAAGTGTCCTTAGAGGATTCTTCCATGGTTTGGACTGAGGAACAGTGCAGATAACCTGACTGCTTCATTTACACTGTAGCTTCAACCTCTGAGCCATGTATCTGATGCAAGATCTGCTTCAGTGCCAGCTGGATGCAAGAGGGTTGAGGTAGAAAGTGGAAGGCAAAAGGTTCTGTCCTGGTGGCCAGGTGGATTCTAGTGTAGAAGAGATAGGGAAAAGATCACAAGGAAAGAGAAAAATCATAGAAAGCTCCTGGCCTGGCTTTTTCTTGAGGACACAAATGGGAATTGTTTGCTTTTGCTCTTGACACCAGTGTGCATGTAACAGCAGCTCAATAGCTAAGTATCATTTGCTGCTGAAGAAGCACAAGATCTATATTCAGTAGCAGCATTTTATTGCTAACACGACCACAAAACTTCTGGCAATGTGCTGAATTTTGTAACTAAGAATGGTATCTGCATGCGAAATCAATAGCTGGATTAAACCTGGCTGCCCAAAGCATCATAGAGCGTGCAGCGGGTCATTGCTTTTGTGGATAGCACAGAGGCTACTTCTGCTCTTGGAGGTGCTTGCAACCTTCACCAAACTGTTCATACCTGGACTGGGGGTGTGGCAGAGCAGATGAAAAATCATCACCCTCTTGGCTCTCCATCCATGTGCTCCCAAAACCTGCTCTGCTTTGGCTTTGCTGCAAAGTGGTGTTAACTTTCCTAGCTGGATAATGTCAGAAGCAAGTGTTCCTGCACAGCACCGACGAGCACAAGCACTGGGGAATGGGTCTGCCTGAACCCAGAGCAACCCGGTGTTCCAGAGACCCCCAGCTCTAGGGGTGGGGTGTGTCCCTGGTACCCATGTCCCTGCATAGGGTTGGGATGCTCAGCCAGGCTTCACCCTGGATATCAGTGCAGTGCTGCATTCCCTGTTCATGCTGCAGCCGGCTGCTGTGCTGAAGCGTCTGAGGATTTTCATGTTCCCTGCAGGAGAACGTTCCCCGAACAGATGGGCACAGGCAGCAGAGGCGCCATGCTCCCCATACCGAGGACATGTTGTCTCCGAGCATTCACTGCCTCAGCTGAGCTGTGCCTCATCTGTGGGCCCTTCTGCAGCTTTTCTCTTCTCAGCATCGCAAACCTGCTGCAATTACTGCTTCAATAGCCTGGATGTTCCTTCCTTGTCCCATCCTTTCCCCCTCATTTTTCCTGTCCTATTTAATTTTCCTTTTCCTTTCCCTTTTCTGTTTTTCCTTTCTTTTTCCCTTTCTGCTTTGCCCTTTTTCCTTTCCCCTTTCCTTTCTTTTTTCCCTTTCTTCCCCCCCCCTTCTGCTTTGTCCTTTTTTCTTTCCTTTCTGTTTTCCTTCTCTCTTCTCCTTCTCTCTTCCTCTTCTCTCTTCTCTTCTCCTTCTCTCTTCCTCTTCTCTCCTCTTCTCTTCT